>JARVLU010000646.1:8566224-8587028 GCA_031762415.1 Simpsonichthys santanae | reverse complement strand
CAGCAAAAAAAAAAAAAAAAAAAAAAAAAAACAACACCAGATGACCCGACTGAACATTATTGGATTTGTACCTGAATTATTGAGCATGAACTTTGATGATTTTACGCTTTTTTTAAGAATTGTTGTGTAGAGTATCTACAATTGTAGCACTTTGCCACTGACAACTCTTCTCAGATCCACATAACACAGCACCAGAGCCTCCTCACTATTGGCATCTACCCCACTCAGCCCAGTTTATGGGACCACCTTGTTAGTGGTTCCAAACGGACTGCTCCGAGTGGCCGATTCTGACATAACCAGACAGCAGCCGTTGACTGAGCAGTGGAGCTACATCACTGGATGACCCGCCCAGCAAAACTGTAAATCTGAACCTCCACTTCCTCCTCGTGTATTGATGGATGGCGCCACAAGAATGAGCGCATTTACGAGAGATATGGTAGATGATGGTGCAGCATGGCTACACCTGGACTTATAAGCAGTGCCGGAATAAGCTAACAAAATTCAAGTCCGATTACAGGGCGATTAAGGACCACAAAGGTCAGAGTGGCTCAAATACAACAAGACCAGAGCAGGGAAACAGGTTAGCCTCCACTACTGTGGCAAATCACCTACACCTGAGAAGAACCAAGAAGAGGAGAGCCGAGTGGAGCCGCACTTACCAATAGCAAAAGATAGTGAGCACTGGTTGAATAGCCAGGGAGGAACTCTCATGGGGTGTGACGAGCTAACAGCTACTTAGCATAGGACAAGCAAGTTTTTTTACCATCTAGAATAAATCATACTAAAAAGGTTCCTATAAATTTGAATGCACAATTAAAAGTTTTTACCACTCATCTCTGTGGAAGTTGTGATCTACACAGAAGTGGGTGCATGGTGGCAGCTCGTCGTTTCCTGCAGCTAGTAATTAGCATAGCGTAGGAAATGTAGGCAAAGCAGTTTCGTAAAAAGATTTTGGTCCACTCTCTACAAGGAACTCTTATTGTGCACAGTGTGTGTTTGCAGCAGAGAGGAAGCAGTCAAATGCAATTTGTTTCCACTGAAAATGTTAGTTCACACAGAATCAACACTTCTCCACAGTCACATTTTCCTTGTCAACAAAAAGGATGTTTCTTCTCACAAACTGTTTCTGCCTGAGACTCCTTGTAGCTGCTAACAGGTCAAAACACAACAGGAGCTCAACTCAAAGTGTCTTTCATCAAAAAAGAATGCCAATAAAACCCCTTTAACACCTTTTCTGAATTCAGGTTTTTCTGCTTTTAGATTTCACAGACATCTGACACAAAGTACCTAATACAGCTGTTAAATAGTTCTTTTGACAGTTTTGATGGCATTTTACATCACACATGTCTAAAGCTGACAGTTATAGTACAGACACAATGTTTTTTGACAAACAACTCCAACACCGTTCTAATCACAGCTCCTAAAAAATACATGAACACACTGGTTTGATAGTATTTTAATTATTTAATAACCAGTCTGTTTGAACAGAATAGGAAAGCTTGGTGGAGGTAATTAAAGGGCAGTAATGGAGTATTATAGCTAAAAGATGATGTAGCCTCATCAAACATCTATAATGACCTCATCAAGTGAAATTTAGGATCTGTAATGCTTCAGCAATGCCATGAAGCTTTAACAGGGAGATTGGGAATACAGATTTATCAGAGAGAAAATTCAAGAGCGATAAGATTGAAGCTGTGGTTGGAGTCTAGATAGTGATGCTAGTGGGTCTAATATCAATACTCCCACAAATAAAGGTGGCTGTAGGCAAAATGACAGACGCTTGTAGGTGCTTGTGATACCTTGCAGGTGAGAGACCTTGTGCAAGATCTTTTAGTCTCTGGGTCCGGCACTCCACAATGTTTGTCTGGGTCAAACACTCGCTCTGTAAAATACAAATGTTAAGACACAAAAATCAAGCACTGGGTCATTTTTTTCCTTCTTTTCATCAATAATCAAATGTTATTTGATGGGTGTGAGTTACTTAAAGACCAGTTCAGGTTTAAGGCTTACTTTTCTACTATTCTGTGTGAGATCAATGATGGTGCTTTCAGTGTCAAGCACGTTAACTGAACCGTCCTTCATGCTGCAACAAATCATTCCTGGCAGGACTTATTGGCAGCCTGACAAGAGTCACAAGTGAGTGACAGCTGAGTAAACTCTTTCCTGGCTTAATGAAGGGCATCTTAGCAGATCATTCAGTTGATGATGGAATGTAAATTTTAACTCTAAAGGCTGAGTTAGCGGCAAGTGTGTATTGCGAAAAGACTTATTGTCAAAAGGAGTTTGATAAGACTAAACAGCAAGTGAATTCTGATGTTTGCAGGTATAAAACAAAAAACTTCAGCTGCTAAAACATATAAAATCTCTGAAGCTTTTGTAGCACTTGGAAATGCATCAACTCTTACTGGAGTCATAAAAACATATACAATGAACTCCACCAACTTTACGACTTCAAACTAAAAAGGAGGACTCTTTGTTTTGAAGTAAAACTAGCAGCCTGACTACACCCTCTAGTCTGCAGGTTATCTTAAACTGTTGCTGCGTGGAGGCTGTAATCTCATCCTGGCCTGTCCTATAATCCCTGTAATCTTTCTGATTGCTCTAATGAATAACGGGGCAACAAACACGTGCCGAGACATAAACAAACTCGCTCGCATCTTTACTCGCACAGTTCACAACAGCTAGATGCAGGACACAGACAGGAAGCAAGACAGGCAGGGAGAATGTTAAAGCAAGACAAGACAAAAAAAGAGGAGAGAGAAACACGACAAAGTGTGAAAATGAGAAAAAACAAGATGAAGGAGGAGGTGGAGAATGATTAGATGGTAAAAAGACAATGCTAAAATTGGCTGCAATAATGTGTTATTATTGCATAACTTCCCTAAGGCTAAGCACTAGAGCAGGGGTCTGCAAACTTTACAATCATAAAAGAGTCATTTCTCCACCTTCTCTCACAACAACATAGAACGAGTCCAGAGCTGCACAACATGCTACAACTGTGATCATCCACTGGCAGCCTGCACTTGCACTTGGGCTGGGGAGCCTTTTCCTGTCAGTGACCACCCCCGTGCTAAAAGCTTCAAATTAAAACAACACATTTATATAAACACTGCATATATAAATCTATCATTTATTTAATTATGAAACAAATGCATTATTGTGAATTGATTATTTTTATTGATATTGTAAATGCTGGGGGTAAAAAATGAGGATAATTTTTTAACAGCTTATACCGCTGCGATTAAATTTAAACTGAACTACATATGCATCCTGTCTATATTTGTGAAAAATAAATAATGATACCGCTGTGAAATAATCAAGATGTAGTTAAATTAAATCTAAAGTTAGGCCAGTTTGTTGGCCATTTCGTTGACATTGATTAAAATAATCAGATCTTCGTTTACCGTAAAAGCTCAACTTTTACTTGTAATTCCTATAGTTATCAAATTGTTTACGATATTTTTGCAGAACCTTTCTTTAATAAGTAAGAACCTAGGATGTGTTCAGAACTGCACTTCCTATTTTTTCTTCTCAGCCTTAAAGGTTTGAAAAGATTTAATAAATGTGATGGATTTCAGAACAAGATGGCACTGTACGACTAGAAGTTGTTTTCAAGAAGTGGCTAACAAACTACTAGCATAAACTGTTTAACAAGTTCTCTTGTATTAATAGAACAATTCTGTTGCATTCATGTCATTCATATTTTTGCAAAAGAAATGGACAAGGAAAACTACAAAAAAATAACATTCTGATTTGGTTACGAAGGTCATAAATATAAGAGAAAGCCATAAAAATATAGAAAGGTATATTTATGTTTCTACGACTTTAGTTTAACCCCTTTGTTCATTGACATGTAGCACTAAAAAAAAGGACTGATGTTAAAAAAGGGCCATGAATGTTTGCATGGATTCCTACAAGAAATGTTAAGCAAAGCCTCAGTGAATGGTATGTAAAAGAGAGAACGTAGAACTACAAAAAAAAAAAAAAAAAAAAAAAAAGAAAAATAAGAAGTTGCATCGACATGCATGACATTTACTGAATGAGCATGTCTGACCTGAAAGTCTCCTGTGTGACTTGGAGGGAGTCTTAGTTCCATTCTGCTGCTTCTTTTCCATCGGTGAGAGTGACGGCAACAGCGGCGGAGCTACAGGTCGGTGAGAGGGTGAAGGTGACGTGGAGGACTTCCTGTCCAGCGCGGAGGGAGATGGTGTTGATGACGCCCGTCTGTCCAACGGAGAGCGAGCTGGACTGGGTCGCCTATCCAAAGAGGATGGAGGCGTGACGGAGCGTGACGTGAGCAGCCCGCTGCTGCCACGGCCATTGGTAAGCTTTTCACCCGAATGCTGGGACGCTGGGGGGGTGATGGAGGACTTGTGTGAAGAAAGACTGGAGGATGAGGAGGAGAGGCGAACATGCGATGCTGAGTCTGCTCGGTTTAAACAAGGTATCTTCTCCAGACTCACAACTGGTAGTGATACACTGTGGGGGAGGAAAAACAAGTGCAAATTAATATTTACGAGGCGTTAAACACAACATGTGGCCTTAATCAGACTCTGACTGTTTTTAAAACTACTCTGGGGGTGTAAGTATGTGATCGTGTTAAAAAGCAAAGTGCGCACACACCATGTTTTGTTCCGCGCCCCCTTTGGTGGGTAGACTGCGAGCGGCGCCTTGCTGAAGCGAGAGTGAGGGTAATCTTTGGGGACCCTGAATGCCAGAGTGTCCCCAGGGCTGGGAGCCACAGCGGGGGCCACTGCAGGTGCTTTGGGCTTCATGGAAACCAAGGGGCTCCTGGAAGGAATTGGGGAGCTGTGTCGCTTCTCTGAAACAGGCCGAGACAAAAAAAAAAAAAAAAAGACAAATATTCACATGTGATGTTACGCAGTAAATGCACAGAATATAGTAAATAAAAAATTAGTACAATCATAATCATGCATTGCCAGTGGGTATTTTTTTTATACTTTTATCCAGTTTGCAGCAAATTAGCACTTGAGTGCCATTGAATGAACCTTAACGCTGAAAAAATTGGGACATGGTGGAAAAGAAAAATAAAGAACAGAACGTAACGGTTTGCAAATCTCATAAACCCGTATTTGACTGACAACGCAACAGTAAACGACTTAAATGTTGACTGAATGTTGTGTTCACATCTTGTTACTTTTTTTTTTTTTTGAATGACAGAGGTTTAACCTGCATTTGTGGATGGCATGGAGAACCGTTTACAGACGATGATGTGTGGAAGTGTTCCTGACACCTCGCAGTGATGTCCAGAACAGAATCAGACCCGTGTTCAGTGTAGTGATGCCTGAGGGCCCGAAGCTCACAGTCATTGAGATTTCTACAGATTCTTAAATTCTTATCACTAAACTGTGGATGCCATCATCCAGGATATCCAAAGTCCTCCAAATTTTCCACTGAGGAACATCTTTTTGAAGTCCACCCCCCCACTATTTTTAGACAGTCTTTGCAGACTGGTGAACCTCTGCCTGTCTTACCTTCTGAAAGATTCACTGACCCGGTGCCAGTGAACAGAACTTTCAGCTGCTTTTAATTTATAACAACAACTTGCACAGCTTTTTATTGTCCCTGCTGCATCTTTTTTGATGTCTTACTCTCATACAATTCAACCCCCACTCCCCCCCAAAATATATATAATTTCTTATTGTCAACATTTACAATATGTTCACTATGCTCTACTGTAAATTAAAATATGGGTTTATGAAACTTGCTAATTTTATTTACATTTTACATGTCCCATTTTAAAATAAAAAAGGGGTTTCATGTCACTTAAAACATTTGTATGATTTTACTACTGTAGGACCAGATCTTTTGATTGTATCACAAACAAAACAAAAACTTCTCAACAAAAACGATTTCCAAATTATTTTTTTTGCATCTTTTCTCTAATGAGCCATATGCCCAGCACTAATCTGAAGTGTCCTTGTGGGATGAACTCCATCATAATGAAGTTCAATCAAAAGCCAACAGTTCTAAACTCCTTTTTGACCCAAATCTGATCTGAGGACGTGAGTGTAAACTGCAGGGACACACAGTGGGAAATGCAGAATGGAGTGAATCACAAGGCGATCGGGGGTGGGGGGGGGGGGGACTGAGGAAAGGAGCTTATACACTTACGGTTTTTGCTATGCATGTCTTTGTGGGAGCAGGGTGGGTAGGGGGGTGGGGGGTTTGTGGTCCAGGACTGTCTCTCTCTGTGTCTGTCTCACAGGGAATCTATAGCCCAGCTACCTGAATGAAAACAGAGGGGTGAACACGTTGTAAACGCTCAGAACACCGAACACACTCGAAAACTGTCTTATTGTGCAGCCAAGAACAAAACTCTGAAACCAAGTGAAACGTGTAAAGATGTACTGTGACCTATTCTGCTTTTAAAGTGGTGTAAAGCAACATTTTGTTGTTGTTTATTTTTTTATGAAACTGGCCCATAATTCAGACTGAATTTCCTGTCTGCTGATAATCAAAAAGTTCAGAAGGTGGGAAAACAGTAAGATGTACTCTGAAGCTCAGGTAGAAATATCACACCGCAAGATGCTTTACTTTCACTTGAGTCACTGTTTTTGAATAGCGCAGGTTAGTGTTACTAAAAATAGCTCCCTGAGCAATATGTTACATCGGTAAGTATCAGATGCCAAGCGAACAAAACTTTGTTTCTGTTGTGGTTTGCACTGATAAAAAAAAAAACAAGTGATCTAAGAAGAATTGTTGCTATGGGACATGCAGTAGTGACGGCCAATAATGCTGACGAAACTCATTTGGTTCTTGCAGTTTCCAAAGCTGATTACTCAGGGAGAGAAATGTGATGGCTGCTTTAGACTCCATGGCTGAGTGAGCTTCTACTGTACAAACGTAAACAGTAGTAATTGTTATTTCTAACCCAAACCCAAAACCCGGCCCCGACCGACGCAGATTAGGGCCGGTGCAGGCTGTTATAATGTGATTAATGTGCGGGCCGGGCCGATCACATGCTTTGATGAGGTTTTACGAATCATACAGCACAAATAAAATGAGAGGATGATGAAGAAAGAAAGAAGAGCGCAGGTGTCAATCAGACTGTGGAAGAGATCACAAAAGGAAACTAAATAAGAATGCACAATATAAAATTGTGTTAATCTACTTGTTCAGTAGGAGGAGGCAGGTCCGACCGGCCAGTTCAAAGAGGTTTAAAAAAGTCACGTTAAGCTCAGATGGACAACCTGTCACCGGCTGTGCACGCCTGCTGACTCGCCGGTTGAAATGGACTTGTGACCTGTCCAGGGCGTGCACCACCTTTTGCACAGTGACTGCTGGACATGGGCACCAGCGACCCTGCTACCCGAAAAGGAAGAAGCGGGTAAAGATAATGGATGGATGGATGGATGGATGAATCAGCTGATCACCGGCCGTGCGCGTCTCTGCACCTGCTGTCATCTGCAGTGAAGGAAGTAGCAGCATCTACAAAAGCCGACGTGAGCAGCACGTTCAGTTAAAAAAGCCTTGTGACTGAAATAGTTTTGTTCATCTGTGTAACAACTTCTCTTTACAGTTGATTTTTTTTAGGCTGTTTGTTTTGTATGTTAATATCCGTTTGGTGACTTGCTAATGAACATAAAAATCTTATAGCTTCATTTCATTACGTTTTGAAACAACAATTGGTATCATGGTGTCATAACCACCACCTGGTTCTTAACATGAAGAAAACCAAAGAAATTATTGTAGATTTGTGCAAACAAAACAAAAACATCCACTCTCCACTTTACATCAGAATCAAAGTGGTTGAGAGGGTCACAAATTCAAATTTCTAGGTGTGACAGTGACAGAGAACCTGACCTGGGCTATCGGAAAAGCCCAGCAGTGTCTTTTCTTTATGAGGAAACTGAAACGGGCCAAAATTTCTCAGCAGCTTATGATCAACTTCTACAACTGTGCTATTGGAAGTGTATTAACCTATGGATTCCTAGTGTGGTAGGGCTCAGAAAAAAAAAACAAAAAAAAAACTATGGGCTCAGTCAGGTCTGGATTTATTAGGCCCCAATGCAGCTACCTACATCTGCTCAAAACACTTTGTTGGAGGGAATGGAGAACAGAGGAGCACCCTGACCCCAGATGACTGCAGTCTCTCAACAGGTGTGTCACATGACGCATTTATGGATTTTTCCACTTTAATGGACATATTTGGACTGATGCGACTTATAGGGCGGTGAGACATTTACGGCAGAAAATATGACGGTTCAGCGGTGACGCATAATAAATGCGACTTCTATGCCGAAGTGATTTATATATGTTTTTTCCCGCTTCATGATGCTTTTTGACTGATGCGACGTATACTCCAGAGCAACTTATATGTCGGAAAATACAGTAGTAGTATCCTTCAATATATTCCAAGTCAATTTTGGCCTTGGGAAAGTCGTCTTTGTTTAAGTTTGTACGGACCAAAGCATTGGAGGTCGCCATTACGCACGCAGTATGCTGCAGGGCAGGCGCCTTGGGGATTTCCCACATTTCCCGCAACATCATCCCTGATCAATGCAATTTATTGTGCACAGAAACCCATGGCTCACTCATCAACATTTAAACATTTGCACAAACGTGTAAATCGACTTTGGGCACAGCAACAACTCGAGTCAGCCCAATCACAGATGGCTCACACCGCTAATAAACATTAACCTACAGAAAAATCCTACATTTTGCTACAAATTGGTGTGGAACAAGCTGACTGTCATTCACAACACATACTAGAAATGCTAACTGAGCATTCAAGACAATGAGAGACTATAACAAAAATCAGAAGATAATGCAAACTATTTTCAAGGTTGAAACACAACAGAAACAACTCTGTTATTTTCAACACAAGAGGATCTTGGTCCAAAACTCTGATATGAAAGGAGGCTGGAGATACACAGTCCTGAAGAGGTTGCTACTAGGCCTAAAATTTGATCAGAAACTCTCTCACTTTATATATCACCCCATATGATAGTTTATACATAACACTGTTCAAACAGGAAACACATTTGCACTCTAGTTTAGAAATATAAAATAAGAATTCTGTTCTTTCTGTGCTTATGAAACAAAGATATAAAAAATAGACCAGCACATAAACTTGTGAATTTATGCTTTGGATTTGCTGACTGATGGATTCCGTTATCTTCAGACCAACTCATGACAAACAAAAGTGCACAGTCTTTTTGCCTTCTCTCCAATGATGCCAACAGCAAACAGCATGAGAATTTGCTGAACAAAAGTTGAAAGACAAAACAAAAGCTCCAAAACTGCAGAACAGCACAAGAGCTGAGTCTAACTTGCAACCTGCGTTTGTTCAGAGTGCATGGGTGTAAATGTGCTGCAGGTGACTGACTGTGTGTTTAGGAGCATCCGCAGTATTTATTGAAATGGAGCAGGTGTCTGTATGTACATATACACATGAAGGGAGAACCTATAACTGTATGTGCTTGAGTCAAAAGCTGTAGGTGCAGCAGTATCCAAGCAAAGCAGACTTTTCATGGTTATCTATAAAGTATAAATATAGATATACAGCGGGATTAATTTGTAGGAGTTTCATTTGTGCATGCAATTGTGTGTTTATGTGTGCACTCTCGTATGCTTGTGTGAGACAGGTGTGTAAATAACCAAGCAGAGGCAGACAGCTGTATACAGAACTAAGGGGTAAAGTCCAGTCACATTCGAAGGTATGCAGCACGCATTTATTCCCATGTTCTTTTTGACAGATTCACATATTAGACTTGCACCATTTTAGTCAACTCAGCTTTTTAGTTTAAAGCTTTTTTTTTCTCTCCTCTGATTGAAATATTTCATTTTGTACACCCGGATTAAGACAAGTTAAAACTGATCAGATTTTCTTTTGTTGAAACACTAAACTTGTCACTGGCATAAATATGAATGTACGCGTAAAGATTTCAAACAATTTGTTGTCAAAATCTGGAGTTACCATAACTACTGTAGTAGAAACTTGTTACAGTAAAGTTTTCTATGACTTTTTCCAGCTTTTCTTTAATGAACCCTGAAGAATACATAACAGCTGAAGTTAAAACATGACTGATTAGTGCTGACTATGAAATTTTTGGTTTTTAAATGTCCAGTGACAAACGTGATGCTAATCATGCTCCATGTTAGCTTCTATGCCAACCAGCAGTTTATTTTTGCACTTTTTATTAGGTGTGTAAACATATTAATTAGTGTTTGTTTATATAAATTAGACCACAGCAATTTAACCTTCAATATAATCAAAATACATCAACAATAATCTTATAAATCACAATCCAGCCCTTTGAATCAAAACTGAATTAAAGAGTGAGGCACTTGAAGATTCCCACCCCAATAAGATCCATCAGAAATATTGTAAACTTAAGTTTCCCCACAAGTTTTTATTATGCCTATGGGCCATAAAATGTTTTTTTTTAATTATTGCTATTTGAACATTCAAATAATCAATGTGTAAGTTTATTACAAATCTGTGTCTTTGGGCTCATTGTGAAGTCTCTAATGCTTGTGAGTAAAAAATGTGTTTATTAAACAGACTTTAATGCAATATACTGTACATTTAATTATACATTTATGGTTTTGTCTTCTTAATTTGCAATTGTTGCAGAAAAGGCAGCAAGCAACAAAATTTGCCAAATAAAAGTTCAACTTGCCACGGCACAAATAGTTTTTATTATCTTTACAAATAAAGGATATACTGTACTCCAAATAAAATCATAAACCCTATAAATAAACATAAAACTTGTGCATCTTGTAAGATTGTATCATGCAGAATGAATAATAAACAAGTAATTTTCCACAGAAAAGTCTGTTTTTTGTTTTGTTTTCCTTTTTTTTTAAAGCACAACTCAACCAGAAACATCAACAGCTAGTTGGAAGCTAACTATGCTGATTTACAACACATGGACAAATGCCCAGGCAAGGTCATTAACCCGCCTGACCACAAGGGCGCCTTCCCCTCTATGCTCTCCAGCTTGCTCGTTGTTATGGCGATGCTGAGAGCCCAGCTGGCTGCTCATTGGCCTCTGACTCATCCTGTGGGCGGAGCCAGGGGGTGATAAGGAAGAAGAAAGACATCAGAGCTCAGCTGAGTTTGTTTACGCTGAGCAGAGGAGACAAGAGGATCTCACACAAGAAAAAAAAGATAGTTTTAAGTGTTGGATCAAACCACAGCTACTGTCTTGTATAAAATGATGTAAAATAAAAATAAAGTATACTGACATTACTATAATAAAAACACAGAACTTGTGTTAAGTTTTTGCACTTCTGACGAGTAGGAACAATAAAATCAAAATCACTCTTGCTGAGCTCTGTTAAAGTTAGTCCTGTTTTATTGACTTTGTTTAAATATGCAAACCAAATATGTTTAGTCAGTGAAGCAAGGAGGAGCGAAAACAAAGTCCGACAACACTTCAAACCTAATTAACCATCTCAAGGACCACCATTCTGACCATGAGTTCATGGTGGCCAGAAAGGAAAGCAAGAGATCATTCAACTGCAGAGAAATAAAACCTCATCAGTAGTCAATCCATCCAAAGACCATGTAGAATAATGTACAGTATTATATTTCACAGCAGAGGAAGCCACTCTGTAAGTAGGTCTCAGGGAAAAAAATATCAGTATTGGTATCAGTTACCGGTCAAATAAGTTCTAACTAACATATTGGCATATCGGATATCAGCCAAAAATCCAATATCGTGCATCCATAAAAACAACCGTGTATAACAGTGTTGCACATACGACATAAAATCTAATACACTATAAACATAAAAACTTTTTTAATCTAGTTGAAAAATGCAACTGCAAGATGCGGCATTGTAAGAAATATAGTTGTAGAGATTTACGTAGGTAACAAATAAGGACTGTAAACAACTTATTTTGAGGTTTTTAGTGTAAACAAATTACAAAGAGATTGTTACAGTCAAAACAAGCGATGAGAACTGAAACTGAATAGTCAAGGTGCACTAAAAACCTATTGCACTGATTGTATACATGGTATGAGTATTACAACAAATCGCTAAAATAGTCATGAATTTTTACTATTGCTTTTTCCTTAACCAATTAAAAATGTAACTAAATACCTCTAAAATCTTTAGAGGTAGGATTAAATTGTCTGACGCCTCAGCTACTAGTTTGAATTCAAGCAACTGAAGCAACAACAAAACATCCCTTACATGCAGAACAATCTTGGAAACAAAGAACAGCTCGAGTGCTGGTAAATTTAGACGTGAAATGAAACTGAAAGGACGTCCAGAATTGATCTGATCTGCCCCACAGCTCCATAAATCCACAGCCGGAGGAAAAAAGTTACAAAACGAACAAACTGAGAGAAAGAGAGAGACTCATGCTCCCACCAACGGCAGCAGCACGAGCCTCTTTCATCATGTGCCTCACACAGCACGCCACAGGCAGGAGGGAGGTGGGCAGCAGGAGCAGGGCAGGAGGAGACACCGAATTATCAAAAATATAAAGAAAAAGAAAAACACTGTGGAGATCTGATTTATTTAAACATGTGCTTCAAAAGCATACATTTGCAGTGACTCATGCATTTTCGAGCATGTTGTGCTGCTCAGGGGAAAACAGTGCACGTGGAATGCTGTTTGAAATACATTATGTGAACAAGAGTTGCCCTTATAAAACTTATGTTTCATTAAGTTTTACAACTGGATTCGCAGTGTAAGGAAATATTTCACCACAGGGAAAGAAAATACATTTTAATATCCTGATTAGGTTGGAATCAATTTGATTTTCTTCATGCATTTTTTTTTTTAAAGTCACCACAGAGAACATATTACTTACAGTGCACATGAAGGATTTACTTTATACCCCACTGGGGCCCTTATGCTAAGAATATACATGCCTGCTTTGCTCCAAGACGATTTAAACACACAAATCCACTAAATGGAGCAAGTTTCTCATGTGGAAACTAAAGTATATCATAATGGGACGCCTGAAAAGTGACATCTAGATGTGAGATGTTCACATGCAGCAAAAATAAGCATCAAACTAGTCATGTAAAGCGAGGAGCCAGTGACGCCTGAGGCAGCTCGTCTTGCTTCTTTCTGTAGAAGCTTCAGAGCTTTAAGACCATGATGGATATATGAAAAAAAATATATAAACAAGACGGTCACTTCTCAGGGTCACATTTAAAGTGGAATTCCCAGCAGGGACCAATGGCGCTGCACTTGTAAAGATGCAGGGACTTGAGGAAATGCAAAAAAAAAAACCCGACATGAAACTGTTCTGACGGGGCGAGCACCTGAACGCAATCCAGTCAGCAGAGGTCAGGAATAGGATTTCTCCCAATCAAACACACATCAGCTCAGCTAATAATACTATCAAATCAAAGAATGGGACTTGAATAGGAATTCTGCTCACATCCAAGTAAAACACAAGTTATCTTTCTGAAAGGGATATGCAGTTATTCAAATACTGTATGTAGTTTCAGTTTTTCATAATCGAGCAGCTCTGCTTGTGTTTTAACCATCATGTCATGATCAGTAGTTTCGCAAAGTTCTTGGAAGATTCCCACTCTTACCTGTGTGTTTGTGTCTAGATGTGCTGTCGTTGCTGAAACACAGAAACTCCACCAACAAGGGAAAAGGGGAAGGCCCAAGAGGTGGGGTGGGGGTGGTGCAGAAGCAGGGGCAAAACAACAGCGGCTGCCAGGAGTTAAAAAAAAAAAAAAAAAAAAAAACCTGACCTCTTTCTGTTAGGAAACAGAAAGCGAGTGTGGGTGTGTCTTTTCTCCACGTCGAGAGAAGTGTGTTTGTGTGTGAGTTCATTAGGCGTGACCGTAACCGCCCCCATCGCCTCACCACGCAGCTCAAACAGACGGCTGAAGCACCGGCAGCAGCTCGCAGGCAGATGCGACTGTGCTCAGCAGAGCGACGATTGAAAAACAAACAGGAAGCAGACAGGACGGGGAGCCAATGAGAGCCGAGGGCAGCAGTGATGTCATTTCATTAGCTCATCAATAACAGTTCACTTTCTATAAATATCCTCGCAAATACATTTCTGTTGCACATTTGAGCTTGTCCTCACACTGAGTTTCATGTTTTACAAGTACTGATAATGACTGAGCAACATGTCTGACGTCAACATGACTAAGCTGTATTATTAGGGATAATAGCTAAAAATTATGGTTGCCATAGCAACAACAATCACATTTTACAGGCAGAGCAAACCTATTTGAGAATAACTCAACCAGCTTATGTTTATTAGAACGTTAAAGCATTATTTCGGCCACATTCCGCTTTAAACAATAATTTCCAGCTCCACACCAAGCTCCCAAAATTACATAATTTAATATTTTAATGTAATTTCCAACACATTTTCCTCAAAATTGACTAAGAAATAACCCCACCCTATCTTCTGAGCACAATCCTAAGAGGAAGGAAACATATTTATAAACGAATCAGCCCATATCGATCAGGTAAAAATGCTTGTTTACAAGGCTACGCCTGTAAATTATTTAGTGTTTCCCGGCTTTCGTCAGGTGGCTGCGAGTGTGAGGGCACACATACGTGGCGTTTTGCATTTTTAAAGTGAAACCCAGTGATGAATACTTCAAAAGGTCTTTTGTCTCTTACCGTAATGTGTGAGGATGCCCTGAGGAGTGACCACCTTACTGCAAACGTGGCAGACAACAAGACAAAAATCCTCCAGTGCTGGGAAGTGGCTGCAGACAGGCATCCCTGGAAGAGACAGAGTTAAAGCCTTATTTAATTAGAAAGACAAAGAGGACACCAAAGCAATGATCATTAAGTAAAGCAGTTGTCATTGAGAAGAGATAAAATATATTTTTGTGCATCCTACATGTTTTGTATTAAATAGGTGCACTTGGCTGCTTTCTCTCTTTTCAGCTATTATCAATGGACACAAGAGGGAGCAGGAGAAAATAACTATGTACCATAGTACCCGTACACAACAAAATAGTGTTTCTGGATTGTTGACTGCCTGGTGGTTTATCTACTTTGCACCTGACTCTTTCAGTACAAGACTAAAAATGGGAAGTGACGTTTTGTTTGTTTTTGAAATCTAGCTACAAATGGTGAATGGAAAAAAATTGAGACCGTCATGGCCTTAAAAAAAAAATACATTTTTTTTACGCTGGCATCACAGCAATTTGTCTGTGATTTTCCTGTCGGGGTGCTTTTTTTCAACACAACACCCATCCTCCACTTCTCCTCCTGAAGATGGATCAAATAAAAACAACTGAGCATTCCGACATTTGTTTCTGCCATCATGGTTTATTTTTGAAAGGATTATAAAGTGGAAACTATGATCTTATGTGAGCTCAGCTTTATTGTCAAAATAAATGAACCACTGAAGATGAAGAAAAAAAAATGGACAATGCTTGACCAACTCCAGAAGTGTTTTTGCTTAACTTGCCTGTCCTTTTTCACTGAATACAGATACACACTTACGGTAGTCCTCCTATATGGTCTGAATACTGGGACATAAATTGAATAAATTCATCTAGGTTTTGTGATAAATGGAATGTTCATGTTTATTAATCAATCAATTTATTAATAGAGAAGCACAACAGCAGGGGTCTGCAACCTTTGCCATATAAAGAGCAATTTTTGCCCCTTTACTTTCCAATTATCATGTCCAGAGCTGAAAATCTGCTACAACTGTGTACTAACTGGTGGCCCATGGACCACAAGTTTGTTGGAGATGGCTTTTCTGGCCGGGATTGATATTATAAAACAAAAAATGTCTAACTATTATTAACATGTATTGATATTTTTACATTTTAATACAAAAGAAAAGACCAGATTCGTGTAAAGAAAGAAAAACTATATAATTTTTAATAATTTCATACAAATCAAAACACTGAACTCTGCAGGCCGATGTGAGTTCTCTTAATTGTTGAAGAATTAAGTATCCTTAAAAGCATAAAGTTAAAGACAGAATACAATTAGGCCTGTTATCCAGTTACTTTTTAAAGAAAAATAAATACTTTGTTTACTTTCACTTTGTATTTTTGTGTTCTGCAAATCATCAAATATTCCTTCTCAGCAGTTTGTCTTAAAGATATTCCAAAATATTCTGGTGGTTTTCAGAGAAAGATCACACTGTGAGACTGGAAGTCGATTTAAAGTGGCTAACAAACTATTAGCATGATGTAGTCCACATGTTTTACGCCTTGTATTTGTACTATTCTTCACACGTTTGAAGATGACAGGCTATCTGCTAAAACTGGCCATTTTCATTGTTGGCGATAATTTAAATAAAATTTGGTTTTATTTTAGTATTGGTCAAATCCTGAAAGAGCCACTGCAGAGGTGCCAAGGAGCCACATGTGGCCCCAGAGCCGCAGGTTGCAGACCCCTGCACAACAGGATGGACATTTCAAACAGGTTTCAACAATCAGTTAATTCTGAAATGGTAGAAAACTTTGTAGAAAAAAGGTTTTATTTTGCATTGTTAATTCAGCTTTGTTCATACGAATGAATTAGGATGATGGTTTCAAAAGGAAAACCTGAATTGTATGTTTGTTTGGTTTTTTTTGCCTCAATACTTTTATCAATTACCAAAATTAAAAAAGTTGTAGGTATATTTTCTGAAAGAAAAAAGAAAAAAAATTACACACTATGCATTATTTTTTTAAATTTACTCAACACTCAAGGATATTTTTAAGCCTTGTTGCCCTATAATCAAACTGACAGGTGTTTATCTTCTTTCACCACCACCAGGAAACCACAAATTTACCACAGAAGCATGAGTGATAACTGTGTTCACACTGAAAAACAAAAGACAGTTAAATCCTTTATTCGCTAAAGCGTGGCAACATTATCCTCTCAAGTTCCAAAAGACACCCCCCACTCAACAAAAACACAAGGCCACATTAAATATTGAGGAAAAACAAACATGTCAATTGGAAAGTAGTTATTATCTCCGCTGGCTAAGCTCTGAGAACCGATCTTCCTGGACCTAAGCAAGTCCTGCTGACAGAAATCACAGCCCTCATTAGCACAGGGCTCAAGTCAGACACACTGAGGGGAGATGGGATGTGTGTGTACAAGTAAGCACTTGAGAGGAAGAAACAAATACAGTACACACATTTACTGTATATAAATACAGTACACTGTATATTAGAAATTGTGTGGGTGTCTGAGTGCATGTTGTCATGACCTTACATTACGGGTGAGTCTGCTGCCAACCTGACAGTCATGCTTGATGCCTCTCAGAGAAGACAGTGCCACACTGCAGGCTGTGTGTGTGTGTGAGAGGTTAAACATGAACTTCAGAAGTGTGTGACTGATAGCATCAATGTGCATTTGCATACAGTAAAAGGTCAGAGCTGGTTTCATTACATTACTTATTTAAGTGTGTTCACAAAACGAGGTTAAACAGCGTTTCACGGCTGCAGCCATCTTTGTGCTGCTTCCAAGGCTTATCCAAAGCGAATCGTTTAAAGTACTCCAATATTAAAGCAGGGTAGTGAAGGTGGAACTTTTCTCAGGCTTAGCAAGCTAGACCTCAGTTTTCCATGACTGCATGTGAAAAGAACGCCTTTCTTCAACTCTGCCATTTGTGTTCAAGCGCCGCGTCTTCGGGACTCGAAGCTTGAACTCCATGGGCTGGAATCGAACTGAACAGAGCAGAAAACGACAAAAATGGGCCCCTATTTTCTGATTTTTATCACAGTGGTTACGTTCCAAAGAACACATTCACACTTCAGCACGCCTCAACACAATCCCTTATCTAAGGTAATGGACACTAACAGAGGATGCCGTACTAGGAAGTAGACTGGATGACAGGTGCATGGACAGTACATGGTGCTGAAATGGGTGATAAATTACTGATTTTGGTCTTAAATAATTACAAGGTCTTTTCTGCTGTACGATTTACAACTTGGCCAGTTTGAGTGTGCCACTGTTCTTTACGACCCTACAAGCACAAAGCCAGAAAAAACAAGTTAAACTATGATAGTGTTTGGTTTTATTCCAAATGTCAAGATTATTTGACTAATAAAAGAACAATTTGCTCAGCATTTGCCACAACAAATGTGAACTTGGTGTTCATGTTCCTCCTGAACTGTGTGCGTGCTTCTCAAGCCAATCATTAGAGGTTGCCAAAAAAAAGTGACGGGCCTGAAAATGATCTACAAAAACAATAAGTAACTTGCGAATAAGCATGTTTGGAGCTACACAAATAATCCCTCTCTGGACAGTGATTCTTTATTAGAATTAAATAAATTCCCGTTAGTAAAATAGTGTTTGAAGAGCAAAACTACAAATAACCAAAAAATACGGGATTACTTCTCCTTAAATGTTAAGCTTGGCTGAATAACACTTACGTTGGAATGCCAAACATAACAAAAAGGAAAAAGTGAGAATTCCTCTCACTGAATAAAAAGGCAAAAATCCAATCAACTTATGGCTTTTTTATGTTTCTGTAATATCAACCTCCTCCAGTTAAAGATGAAGGCACAGGCTGGAGTTACAGCTTCAGCCTCAGTTGTTTTTTTGAACAGTCTAACCAGATAATTATTGGTCCGGCACCAAAATGTCTGAGCAAACACACTGACCAGCAGTTGGCAGACAGCTAACGCTGCAGAGTCCAGTCCACCAGCACAAGAACAAAAACTTCTATTCCCACTTTTTCACTAAGTGATTCAACAGCTTCAGACTCTTAACAAGTGGAAGAAGTAAAACTGTCACACAATAACACATATGCACACCTGTTCTATTAATATGATATATACAACATATAAACTAAAATAAATACATGAAAAAGCTGGGTTTTATTGCTTCTGTGTTGCTTCACTTATTTTTATAATTTAACGTTCAGTACACAGGTTTTATGGCTAAAGTAAATACTGGTATCTTCTTTTTTCCCTTTTTTAATTATGTTGTTTAACATTATGTTGTTTATGTTTAATTAGTGTATGATTTTTTTAATTATGGCTTTCAATTAGTTTAACAGATCTGAGCTTCCGTTTTGCTCCTTTCAACTTGAACAATTCAGTTAATTTATTTGCCAACTAATTTCAAAGCCCATCAGAATCAGCATTCATACCATATTTACCGGTACACATAAAAAAAAAGCCATTTTTCTAATTAAATATTATTTAGTCTCAGCTTTCTGATGTAAACTTTGAGACTGTCTTCATTCATTATCAGCCCAGAGATATTTGATGCTTTATGAAATTTGTATGAAGAATCCTAAAAACAACCAACATGCTGTAGTCTTTTAACTCTATAATAGTCAGAAATTCAGTTCCAGTCATTTAAATACCAACAATACATATAACCCTCACAACAAGTGTTTCAAAACAGCAGAAGGATCTCTGGTACTGTTTATGGCCTGTGCCTTCACAGTACAAGTGCATTTGACACATTTAAGTCATGCATGTCTAAAAATAACAACATAACCTGAAATATAAACTACAGCACTTCTATAAATTACCTAATCAATTACAGCAGCCAATTCCTTTCATGCTTGTTCAAGACCGAGGTCATCTTACGTTGAGAAATGGCAGAATTGTGAACATTTTTCTCAAATCTTGAAAGTATCGTTCTGCAAAATCTCATCCGATCTCACAAGCGGTCACGCTCAGAGCTTTTCCGAAAAACTGACTGAATTACGATTTGTGCGTTTTCTAAGATCGGTTGGTTCTGACGGCCATGTTGAACCAAGCTGACTCCAAAAGCTTGTTAGTTGTAGATGTGTACAGAATGATGCTTCACCGAAAGTTTATTTAAATGTCATCCGTTGGGCCAATATTTTAAAAACATGCACGCACACATACACGGGCAAACACATCGTCATCCTTTTCCTCCTTAGAGCAGATGGAAATAAAGATGGACGTAGAAAGAAATAGCAGCATTACAACACTTTCTATTTGTAGTGAGACGATGAAAGTGTCTGGGTGTCCCATAAGACGGAGTCTCTGCTGGTTGTCGTCATCTCTGCTGCGCACGAGAGCAAGACAGATACAGACACCATTAATGACCTGCAGCACATCAATCCCTGCCAAACTGGCCTCATCCAGCATCTATAAATACTACAGGTGTGCGTGCGCTGAGGAATTCAATTACATCGCACCATAATAAACTTTGAGTGCAGAATGACATTTGTTGAAAAGGCTGAAATGGAACTGTTAATGCAAGCAGGATAGAAGCTAAATGAGCAAAACGGTAGCTAAAAGGTAGAAATGAGTCAAAATGCATCTAAAAAGTCTGTAGCTTAAAGTAAAATTAGTACAGGACAGATAATTAGCAAAACATAGTAAAAAGCTAATTTTGACAAACATATAACTAAAGGCTTAACTTAGCAAAATTGTAGCTAAAAGCTTAAATTAGCAAAACCATAACAACAAGCTTAAATTAGCAAAACTGTAACTAAAGCAGCATATAAAACAACAAAATAAAACAAGTACGATGACATAGGTTCCAAAGAAAGCTATGCTCTGAAGAAGTTTTTGAAGAAAAGATGGCAGCAAATTATTTTAAATACTGTACTCTGAAAACTTTATAGCACAACATTCCCAATGAAG
The DNA here is from genome assembly GCA_031762415.1 of Simpsonichthys santanae. Lineage (NCBI taxonomy): Eukaryota > Metazoa > Chordata > Actinopteri > Cyprinodontiformes > Rivulidae > Simpsonichthys > Simpsonichthys santanae. Next base: position 8,566,519 of record JARVLU010000646.1, on the reverse strand, counting down.
ACAAACATTTTGATATGTGATTGGTTAAAATGGCCCATAGAAAGCAGAGGTAGTTTAATTCCCAAATAACAGAAGAAACTATAAACAGGAGGATTATTGTATACTGTATTGTGAAAGCTGACTCAGCATTCACACAGTACGTATAGCATTTATATTATCGGTCCTTGCGTGAGACGTGTGCGTGCGTGTCTATATATCAGTTTCAGCAAGACTCGGTGTCATCTAAAAAAGCTAAGTCTGGTCCTCTGGACAATGAAAAAAAAAAAAAAAAAAAACAAAGCAAAAAAATTTTACA
>JARVLU010000646.1:8544081-8566124 GCA_031762415.1 Simpsonichthys santanae | reverse complement strand
AGCATCTCAGACTGAGGAAGTCTTTCGGACGAAAGACGAAACGTTTCTACAATTTTTTTGCTTTGTTTTGTTTTTTTTTTCATTGTCCAGAGGACCAGACTTAGCTTTTTTAGATTTTTCTACCTGGATTATTGAGCATGCATCAGGGTACTCGGTGTCATGTTGCAAACAGATCAGCGATTCTGGAAGCGCCGCTCCTGTCTGGCTCTGACAGAAGAAGAGGCAGCGTGGGAGGAGAGGGGAGGCTGCTATCTGACCACTGAGAGTGAGAAGAGTTTCCCTGGTTCCGAGTGTGCGTCACGGTATTCATACAAAGGCTGCGGCGCATTCAAACTTTCAAGTGGTGACTCAAGCATGCTAAGCTGCAGCCAATGCTCCAGCGTGTATTTTTATACACGGTGAGGTGCGGAGGATCTCTGCTGGGTCTGTCCCCACAGGGGGAGGCTGGAACTGGAAGACGAGCTCGGTGCTAAGAGGGAAACCCCTAAAGCTATGCTAAAGTGTGCCCACTTTAAAATAACCAAAGGAATCACAGAGAGGAACGAGCAAACATGCTAATATATACTGATTCAGATGCTACTACTGAATATGAGGTTAAGAAATTGTTTATTTGAAACAGCAAGTCAGCCTTTTGCTCTAAAACTCTGTTTTTAAATTGAAGGGATTGTGGGTTTTTTTCACCCTAACCCTCAAAAACATCCAGTAGATTTTTGCTCAAAAATGTTAATTAAAAAAGGGTACCTCTGATAATATGTGTATCTAATAAATTAAGTTTTTTGTTCAAGGGGAAAAATATATACAGTATCTAAAACAGTTTTTTAATATAACGTTTAAATTGTAAATGACGCTTGTATTTACAAAAGCAAATTATTATGTCTTTGCCCATGCCTATGTGTATGCACATGTGTAACATGTAACATATCTCAGTAACATATATGCTTGTATGTGCACATGGGCACATTTGTTAACATGTATATTATTTTGCTGTTTTTGCACTAGAGTTGCACCTTTTGCTTTAAAAACCAGTGTACAACTTTGAGTGACAAAGTTATTGAATTGAAGAGTTTGTTAGCAACGTATCTCACAAACCACTGGACAAATTTTAATACAACTCATCCCATGAACATCTACAACTGATTAACTTTTGGACTCAACTTGGTTTAAGATGGCCGATGGTAGTCGCTGTGAGTCATATACAACATATACTGAGGGTGACATCTCACTACATTTCACACATAACTTGAGAAAAGGGACAGGTGATATGCATTCCTTTAACAACATAATTTATTTAAAAAAATAAAAATCCTCTTTCGGCTGCTCCCTTCTTCAGAGCCCTCTGTGTGGAGCAGAGAGCTACCATCCAGGACGTCCAGGGGAGCAGATAGTGAAGGTTACAGGCCTTGCTCAAGGGCCCAGAGTGGGGCAAATGAAGGTGGAGGCAGGTGTGGGTGTTTCAACTTTACCACTCACATTTTGTTGTTTTGGGTACAGGGAGTCAAACTGGCTGCCTTCTGATCACAGGCTCGCCTTCTCCAACCTCTGCGCCACCTCTCCCCCAACGACTTCATTTATAAATTAAATTAATAATTACCACAATAACGATCAATACTTTTCATTGTGTGTTACTTACAACCTTTAAAATTATGTAAATTGTAGCCGATGCAGGAAGAGAGCCACCTGCATCATGAAGGACCCCCACTCACCCAGCACACACACTTTTTGCCCCACTCCCATCAGGAAGGAGGTTGAAGAGCATTACCGTAAGTGTAGAACCACTAGACTGAGCAACAGCTTCTACACTGAGGCTGTTAGACTCATGGATATCTAACTAGAATAATCACTGTGAAATATCACATCATGTTGCTGCTGATCTGTTTCATGTTGCCATGTTCATTCATGCTCTTCTGCTCATACAGACTTGTGTTCGTGCTGCTGTTTGGAGAAATGTTTTCTATGATATTAGTGATCAGTGCATTTTTAGTTGATGTTTTTCTTAGTTCATATCTTAGATGTTATTGTTTTTCTTTTACATTTTATTGTTGGATGTACCGGTAACTGGGACCCTGTGTACATCATCTCGTTTCATCACATGCACCACATGTGATGCGAATGACAAATATTCTCTGACTCTGATGATACAGGATAATTACTGGTGCATTCTCTTTCATACAAAGTTGTTTCCCCTTCAAAAACGGTGTTAATAATAAAATTAAGTACATTTAGAAAAATGTAGGTTATAAATCAGCAGTGCTGCCAAATCAATGTGATGTTTTCCCCTGAAGAAGTGGTAAAAACGGCGCCGTAGGAGCTGCTGTGAATGTGCAGCAAAACAATAACAAACCATCACCGACCGTGTGCTACGTGACAGCGCTGGTACTACGAGTTCCTTACCTTCTTTACCGAGCTTCACGGCTTCAGCCGGGCAGCAAAGCGCTTTGTCGCCGTTATCCAAAGGTGAGACCGCGTCTGGGTGAACAAAACATCCGCTTACACACACACAGGAGCATTTAGAACAAACTTGGTGGGGGTGGGCGGCGTGGAGCCCCGCTGCTGTTGGCTCTGGCTACACCACGTTAGCATTAGCATCGCTAGCGCTTCCTACACCAAGTGGAGCTGTCAAAGCTAACAAACTTGCAGCTGGACCGTTGAGCGCGACTGAACGCGCGCGAGGCACAAACTAAGCACTGGAACGGCTTAGCTTCGCCCCGCACGTGCACGACCGCTCAAACGAGCTACGAACACGGCATTTTGTCGTGATATTTTGTTGACAGTTACTTTGCTTGCGCTAGTTTGACAGACCCTGCGTGGTGGTGGAGGCGCTTACTCAACTCAGTTTGGAGACCACACACGCACACTCCCGACAGTTTGTCAGCAAAAAAACAAAAACAAGAAACACAACCGACGCGCGAACTTACTGTCAACAAAACGTAATTTAGCCGCACTAACGAAGGAAGACCAAGGCTTGCAAAGGAAGGAATCCGGACTTGGTATTTGGCGATCCAGTGTCGCCATTGCTCTTCCTTCTTGTTGCTTTGCTGAGAGTCGTTTTTCTCTCGCGCTCTCCCTCCCCTCGCACGCAGCAGGCGAAAAACGAAAGAACGAGATGCGGTGACGTCACTGTCGTTCATTTTCGGATGGACTCGGCTTTTGCCGAAAAGCTTGACCGGCTGAGTGGCAAATATGGAGCTTTTAAGGAGTTCAAAAGTTCACTGTGTACCATACCATAGAGCTAGGCAACAGTAAATGAATATATCTCACACGTGACATTATAAAGATGAATAAATACAGAAAATACAAATAACTGCATAAATAAATTAATTGAAGAGCAGGGACTAATCCCCAATACATAATCTGAGTGCGAACAGATTTGTGCAACCAATTAGCAAAATATCTCATGCATTTCTGGATCAGTTTTACTTAACATTTCAGAAAATAATTATTGAATTATAGTTGCCACAGCTGACCAATGTTAGAAAACACAAAAATTGTTATAAGTCATTCAGTTTTGCAGATATTGTGCGTTGATTGTAGCTGAAAATCTTTCACAACACAAACCATGAGTGACATCATGCATAACATTATTTTTAAGGTTTACAACTAATAAAACACATTTCTCATCATAAAATGGTATTATACAAAAAAACATATGGAAGATATAAAATATTACCCCCTGCACTGGACTTTTTTATTTGCTTCTATAGCAGACCAAGATTGATTTGATCTGCCAATGACTGCATCTCCACTTTTTTAAATCTATACAGGAAATAACAAAAAACAGTTACCACGGGAATTTTTCAAACTTTTAGTGAAAATATATTTTGATTCTTTGCACTTTAAAATCTAAAATTCTGAAACTTAATTCAATCCTTCCTAATACCCCCCTGATCAGGGGCATCAAGACTGCTAAGGATGTCAGAGCATCTCAGCAGGTAGGTCTCATGGCATTGCACTGCTCCCTGGTGGCTGGAAATAAAAACTGTCCAAAAGTCATCAATCAATCCATCATTATCTTTTACCTGCTTCTTCCTTTTCGGATCACGGGGGTCACTGGTGCCCATGTCCAACCATCACTCTGCGAGGAGTGGGGTGCACCCTGGACAGGTCACAAGTCCATCACAGAACCACATAGAGGCAAACAACCATTCACTCGCTCACTCACAACTAGGGATGAGTTAGTTACCAACAGTCTAACTTGCATGTTTTTGGTTTGCGGGAGGAAACTGGTGTACCCGGAGAAAATCCACGCATGCACGAAGAGAACATGCAAACTCCACCCAGAAAGGCCTCAGACCGGCGATCCTGCAACGTTCTCCTTGTGAGCCACTGTGCATCTTAGGAACAGGACAACAAAGATAATAGTGAAGTGTCACTTTTTATAATGCGTCTTTAAAACTCAAAATGATGAAAACCAAATTCCTCCTTAAAAGAACGCACTTTAGCAGAACAAACTGATCAATATCACACATATGAAATCATATTTTTTTCCTCTCCTCGCACAGGCACGCTGCAGCTCAGACAGAATGCTGATTCTAAGGAAGTGACAGTGTGAGCAAAAAACACTGATTAATGGGTGACGTCAGTGCCGCACACAAAACACCACTTGTTCCCACGTCATGTGACGAGCTCCTGTATACACACGCCCACAATTGTCTTTTTCGTTCACACAAACACGCACACACAAAGGATGACTTAGTCACGATGTTGTCCGTTTCTTCACACAGTGATCTCTGAGGTCGTAGGACCAACCACAATGTCACATGTGGTTGCAGGATTGGTTTAGTGTCATGATAGCTTTCATGTCTTTAAATGCTATAATTTTTTCCTGCTTATCTTTAAACTTATTGTTACACAAACTAAACACTCAAAATAAACTAGGGATGCACGATATTATCAGCATGGTATTGGTATCGGCCGAGATTAGCAATAAAGTTATCGAACATCGGCCATTCCATCAAAATAACTCACCGATATAAAATAAAAGGCGCTGTTTTTATGTACTGTATACTGTATATGGTGCTGTTTTTGTATGACTGTTCTAGTGTTGTCACTGTGTTAAAGAGTAAATGTCATTAATAAATTTAACATTAAACATAATCCATGTTGAAGTGTTATATAATTTTCAGTTCTTTTTACATCTGCATTTGGTAGCAGGTCAAACTGACAAAGACCATGAAGAATAATGTAGTATTTTAATTCCACAGTAGAGAAATCTATGTAGTCTCTGTAAATAGGTCTATGAAAAACATCGGTATCGATATTGGTTATCAGCCCAATAAGATTTAACATTGCCATATCGTGTATCGGCCAAAAATCCAATATCGTGCATCCCTAAAATAAACTTTTTTTTTTTTTCATATGAAGGACTTCAGGTACACAAACTATCACACGTAAAAGATGTTTACTGAAAAAACACTATTTTTATTGAAAAAGCACATTGAAATTATGCAAGACAGTGGACGTCTCTTTACAAAGATAAACACATTTAAAAAAAAGGCAACTCACTGGACGATGGCTAAAAGAACTGAGGAAGTTTAACCAGTACACTACCCTCACACACTTACTGAGTCATTTCACTTCAGTATCAGGTAAAATTAAAGGAAACTACATGAACAAAAGATGAAGAAAAAAAAAGAGAAACTATGCAAACATTACATTGAATTATACCAAAACAACAACAAAAAAAGAAAACAAACACACACCCAGACCACTGTTTGGTGATAAATTAAGAGAACATGAGACATTAGCTCAAATTGGGGGGAAACAAATGATTGCTTTGGCAGATTATTAACATTAATAAAAGCAAAATGTAAATATAACACCCATGTGACATTCAGAATACTTCAAAATCCTATAAAGCACCACGAGCATAACTACATTCCTCAAATTTGAGCGAAAAGCCACTTTACGCAATTCATTCTAAAGCACAATTAAAATAAAGCTGAATCCATGAGTTTTGTTTAAAAATATTTCTCAAGACATTGCACTTACAGCCATCGGCTGCTAGGAGGCGAATGTTACAACGGAGGCATCCAATTAATGAAAAAGCATAATATGAAAAACAAAGCTCGACTCTTGCATCCTTAAATTTCAAATAAAAAAACGTCCTGAATCTTGAATGTTTAACAAAAAGGCAGATTTCATGGTTATGTGATAAAAAACATAAATATATAAAGTATTCATTGATGAATTTAAGCCTCTAAAACACGGTCCAGACCCCTTGGAGTCATACGAAGTTCAAAATTCATGTCTTAAGAAAATCTATGGATATCAAATTACTTTAAAAAAAACATTGCCAAGAGCATTTTTAGCCTCAACTGTTAAAACAAAATAAAAATATTACTCATAAATGTATAAATCTTTGTTAAATGGCTACTTGGCAACACTTGTATATGACAGGAACTCCCATTTTGTGAGTTAATAATAAAAAAAAGTGGGAACTTTATAACTAAAGTATTACATTGGTCAGTTTTGAACACAGGATCAATGTGAGTGCATGTCGGCTACATGTGTAGATCGAGTAAAGTCAGCTTATATGAAGCTAACATACAAATCAGCATTGGAGCTAATAAAATATTTGGATCAAGTACAAATTAAAGGCACTGAAAGCAGTCTCAGTTATGCTACATTGTGGTGGTAGCACAGCATCTAACCCTTCGTTTCGTCTCCAACATCTTTAAAGAGGATTTTATTTCAAACGTCAGTGTTGGACGTCTGAACGTGTGGTAAAAATGTGACTTTTTGAGTGGTGCGTGTTTGTTAATGTTTGTTCAGAGTGTGAATCTGGGTTCATCGTTTGTCAGATCGGAGCAGGGACCTGTTGTCTTGCAGGTCCGGGTTGAGAGGAAAACTTCTGAGAGTGCCAGCGAGTCTCCTTGTACACGAACCAGGCGTTCCCCGCCCACACAAACATGTTGAGGTAGCCAAACACCTGGAAAACCACAAACAGAAATTTGAATAGGGGACTAATTTATTCATGATGTTCTCTTTATTTTGACGTACTTTCATACTGAACAAAAATATAATACTTTTGGTTTTGCTCCCACTTTCCATGAGCTGAACTCAAAGATCGGACCTTTTCTATATACACAATGTCTTTTTCTCTAAAATATATATTTGACAAATGTGTGTAAATCAGTGTTAGTGAGCGCTTCTCCTGTGTTGAGATAGTCCATCCACCTCACAGGTGTGACATATCGTTCTACCATAAGCCGTCCCTAAAGGCGTTTCAGAGAATTTGGCAGTACATCCAACCAGCCTCACAACCACAGACCACGTGAAACCACACCAGCCCAGAACCTCTACATCCAGCATCTTCACATCCAAGATCATCTGAGACCAGCCACCCAGACAGCTGCTGCAACAATCAGTTTGCATAACCTCAGGGAAGGTCATCTGCATGCTCGTGTCCACCTGACTGCAGTTTATTGTCGTAACCGACTTGAGTGGACAAACGCTCACATTCAGTGGCATATGACACGTTGCAAAGGAGAAGTGCTCACTAACACAGATTTACACACATTTGTGAACAATATCTGAGAGAAAGGCCTTTTGTGCATGCAGAAAGTCAGAGCTTTGAGTTCAGCTCATGAAACATGGGAGCAAAAACCAAAGTGTTCATATTTTGTTCAGCGTACAACTCATTTATTGACTCTCAAAATAGAAGAACTATCAGGAAGAATTTTAAAAAAATCAGTGTTTGAGTAAAGACAAATAAAAACATCACTGAGAACAGAAATCATTTACATTTGTTAAACGCATTTCATCCTTTTGGATAATAGATGTTTTTTGAGGGTTAGTAAAAATGATGGAGTGGGCTGTAAATACTCAAATATATGACTAAAGTATGATTCTTGTATTGTGGCAAGAATACTCTTCTTTAAACTAAGATTAACTTCACTATTTTAGCCAATGTGGCTGAAATGGAAATTTCAAGTTTAGCTCATTTTAACACATATGCTATCAAGGTACCGGTAAATATAATGTTTCCAATGTAAGAGCTTTATTTTCTTAAAATACTTAAAATATTTGACCTTAGCAACACCTGCTGGGTTCAGGCTGTAGCCACATACGTTGATTAAACTGTGATATGAAGACTGTTGACTTTATGTGATGGAATGTGAAACATTTAGAGCCAAGAAATGTGATATTTTATATTTTTTTATACTAGTTGTTGCCTGTGGGTGCAGTATTAATTCAAACAAGATAAGTTTTTCAAATCTACATTTTCTGAACTTTTCATTGTTTTATTTTTATTTTTTTACTTGTCTGTACAGCACTTTGGTCCTCTGTTTTTTTTTTTTTATCAATAAAATTGGATTGAATTTTATTGGCTGAATACTCAGATATTAGAAAAAGAAAGTAAGGAAGGAGCAGTAGTTTTTGATTATTCCAAGGTAGTTAAAATGAGAACGTTTCAAAAATTAATGTGACAGTAAAGACCTTTTTTTTCCTCCTCGTTGTTTTCTTACCGGCACTTGGCAGTCAGTCGTCTCCTCAAAGTGCTTTATGTGAGTGCTTCTCTTTTTTGGGGGGGCGCTGAACCCCTTCTAAAAAAATTAAAATAAACTACGTAGCTGACAAGCAATGTAAAGTGTTCCAGCGACTTTCTGCCATTGAAGTTAATTTTGAAAGGGTTCTAAGGTGGAAGCTTATGGGTGAGCTCAGTTTCAGAATATACACAAGTCGGTGTGTTTTTTGCAGTGACTGCCTGGGGATGTGGGGGAATAGCGTGACTAAACCAAACAAGAGTGGTGGGAAATTTTATTTTATTTTTTTTAATCAAACCCCTACTGGACAAATTCAGAGTGCTTTTTGTTAAAATGTCTACTCCCCAAATAAATAGGGAGCTTTATCATTTGAACTAGACCTGCTTTAGTTGTAGACCGAGTGAGACCAGTCCAACCTAAATGCTCTGCCCTGCATCATTCACGTGCATTTCTTCTTACCACGGAGATGTTGAGGGTCCGCACGTTGGCGAAGTCTGTAACCTCGCAGGTAACGTTGCTGCCCTTGCAAACGCCCAACGTAGCACTGATTCCTTCAGTATTCGTGGCGTCCTTCACAGTCTGCAGGCCTTTTGCCCAGGCAGATGAGCACACCAACCACAGGAAAACCAGGATTGCTGTGATGATAAAGTCCTAGTGGGAAAAATAATAAACAGCATTAGCCTTAAAGACAAGGACACTACCTTACACTGCTGAAGCCGCATGAATCTATGAATTTCAGATTTGTGCGTACTTACAAAAATAGGTCCAAAGTCAGAGTCCTTGTAGACATGCATGTAGCCTAAGTACACCAGCAGAGCTACCATGCTGTACAGGAAGCAAACAACGCCGATGCCTACAAAGAACTCCACTGCAGAGGCCGAGTCTCCCACCATGTGCGTCGTAGTGACGGAGTGATTACAGACGGTGGCGTTTCCCTCAATGAGTGGGACTTGGCTCAGCCTGGTGATGATACAAGTCACTGTTGATGAGTCACCGTTTCGTTTACTCTATTCAAGATTTCACCAAACGACACATATCTGGGTTCATATTCCCACCTAAAAGGGTAGTGAAAATTGGCATCGAGCGTTGTGTTCGAGCCATCGCCACAGAAGAGAGTTACGATGTTCCTCCCGGAGAATCCGCTGCAGCTTCCAAAAGCAAATATGGCTGTCAGCTGTAGGAATAAACCATAAAGACAAGGCTTAAATTTTAAAACATAATCGATTTGATTCACTTCATATTAGCCAACAAAGGTTTAATGACCAAATGATTGGCAAATGCAAACCAAGTAGTAAATAATGGTGTCTGCCATCTTAGACATGTGGCTTCATGTATTCACCCGTGCAGCTTTTGGAATCCTTGCTGAAAAGCATCTGATTCAGTTTGTCGACCATGTGATACTAATTCCCTTCTTTTAAAACCAACAATGGCTAAATTCTTTTAGTCTGTGTGACAGCAACTAATCTGGGCCTCCAAAGGCAGTAAAAAAAAACATAATTGGATCAAGTTCATTCAGATTTTCAACAATACGACTTTGCACCATAGACTGAAATTTCACAAATCATGCCTATAATTCTAACATATGGCTGGATTTTTTTTTTGTTTTTTTACAAATTCCTTCTACTTTTGACCAAATTTTACTCATCATTCCAAAGCAAATCTCATTGTTTTATCATGACAGGAAACATTCCAGCTGAGATTTAACAAAACAGGTCCAAACCATGAAACTAGGGATGCACGATATTATCGGCATCGTATCGGCCGATATTAGCAATACAATTAAATATTGAATATCGGCCATTCTATCAAAATGAAAATGAAAACATCCCAGTTCATATGATCTGTGCAAGACTACCAGCAGTCTTGCACAGATCAGATATTTTATGTTTTTTTCCATTGGAAACCCCCCATATATCATAACCAGATAATACTTTTCTTTGTCTTATATATTCCCCTTGTCCTTTCTCCACACATGACCGTTTCAATTAAACAAACGTTTATTTCGGTCCTGTTGGTTCACAGAACATCTTTTCCTCATAGAACACGTATTTTCTTCTTTGTTCAATCTTCAGCAAACTGTATCAACTATCTTCTTCCTGCCATTGTTGCTCAGAGTTCTTCTGAAGGACTCTAGAGTATTTCAATTAAACAATGTTAGTGAGGCTTGGAAGTGACTCTGCTGGAGCAGGCCTACATCAACAACACTACCTGAAAGTCTGACTAAAGACTCTACGTTACTATGAGAAGGCTTTAAACCTCAAAGTTGTTTGAGGTAGTAATGGGTACTCAACTTTTTGACCCTTGTACAATTGTGTAAAATGTTTGTATGTCTTTCCAGCAGTAAGTCAGTTCTTTCCTGCTGAGTTGGACTCTCTCTAACTGGGATGGAGGCAGAATCTTCTTTAATACAGACAAAAAAAATCTGAGACCTGTGTCAAAATGCCAAACTTGAGATTTCTCAGTCACTCTAGTTTTTTTACCCTTATCTATGCCTCTAAACCACTGGTGGGGATCAAATTAATATAATCACATATATAACAGGTTTAGCTAAGCTTCTTTTGAAGTTGTTCAGGTTCCACCATTCAGGAGGACCACACCAGTAAACAGGAATGTCTTAGACTGGAGTCTTTGCTCTGCTCCATCAAAAGGCAACAGTTGAGATAGATAAAGCAGCTGTTCCCAAGGCCTTCCAGACACTCCCCAAGGGAGGTGTTTCATACAAGCTCCACTGGAAGGAGGCCTCAGGGCCCCTGGACTTGCTGAAAAATATATTTCTGTTCTTAGCTGAAAAGCTGTAGGGTGTGTCTGCGCATCTTGTTCAGTGGTTCTTTGAGTTTAAGTTCATCTAGCTTCTCTTTGTGAGTTGCATATATTTTCTCCGAGTCTTATCCATGTGTTTCTAGATCAATCTTCAGTGTTTCCAGTTATCAGGTCCATTCTGCGCTCAGTGTTTTTGCCTGCCAGCGATCAGTTTAAGGTGTTTCCACTTTCCTCTCTCCATCAGTTTGCTATGAAGCCAGTCTCTTGTCTCCACCTCACCAGCAGCTCGTTGTATTGGTTTTACCTACACGTCTCGTCCTCCTCGTGCTTCTGTTCTCTCAGTTGTAAGTTGTTTTTTTTTGCCTCCACGTCGGCTTTTTGTTTTGTTTATAAAATAAACGTATTTTTTGTTTTACATGAACTCCTGTGTCTGCCTGCATCTGGGTCCAACTTTACACTGAACGTGACAGTAGCTGGGGACAAGGCCTTCATCGCTATTCTATGACCCATGGATACGTGGGAAACAATAGAGTTAAGTTGGATGTAAGCTACTGTAGCTTATATGAGTTTCCTCCGCAGGGTAGCTGGACTCTTCCTTAGAGACAGGGTGAGAAGTTCAATTATCCAGAAGAGACTCGGATTAGAACCGCTGCTCCTCCATATCAAAAGGAGCCAGTTGAGGTGGTTCGGGCATGTCCGACTGGGAGGAGACCCTCGGGATGACTCAGGATAAACTGGAGAGACTACATCTCTTGGTTGGCCTGGGAACACCGTGGGGTCCTCCCAGAAGAGCTGGAAGAGGTGGCTGTGGAGAGAGATGTCTGGACCTCCCTGTTCAAACTGCTGCCCCAGCGACCCAACTTCGGAACAAGCAGAAGATAATGGATGGATGAATGTAAGCTATGCAAGATGTTTAAGAACTAGGGAAATGTCTATCCCAAAACTCTAAGATTTTGTTTTTAATGCCAATTAAAAGAAGTACTGTAAATGGCTACTGCCTCTAGAGAGACCTTTAAGGCCTTTCTTCTACAACCTACGTCATAAAAAGGGAAATGGGTTGAATTGATGAGTAAAGGACAATACTACACAACAAACTCTGAAAGGGTTACACACGCTTCCAGTGAACTGCTTACAAGAGTAGATTTATTTTAAACCACAAAACGTGCATGTGGACACGCACACACCTCAAGGCTTCTTTCCAGATGTCTTTCCAGATGTCACTTCCTGTTTTTTTCTCCCAACACACCACAGTAAGCTGCTTCTGCCACATTCTTGTTTTATCGACGCTGCCTCTCTTCCAGTGTGGGGTCACGGGGCAGCAGCAGGAGAAACTTCAAGAGCCAGCGTGAGTCGCATACGCACAGACTCCAGATTAGTTTGTCTACATTTTTCTTAAAGGCAGCACGAGTAACACAACTGCCGGCAAACAGAACCCCCTGCCGAGCCGAGGAAGCTGAATCCGCTTGAAGGCTCGCCCTTCAAACGCTGTCCGACAAAGATCGTGGACACACTGGATTCATCTGCCACACATTTGGAAACCACTTCCCTACAAGCACAGGAATGTGCGCCTGCTTCAACACAACACCTGACTCACTGTCATGAACTAGAGACATGTTGCACCGTCATCTATCCAATGAAAGGGGAAAAAGAAAGCATCTCTACCCTCTTTTTTCAGTTCACTGGGCACATGCAGCAGATTTGAAGCATTCATTCAGTCAAACGTCCCTTCCTGTTTACAACCGCTCGGATGATACCATCTATGGAGGTATGAGAGTTCAGACCAAACCACTCACATATCAATGGTTGGCTTCATTGGACAATCTCATTAGGCTGACATTTTCCTTTATTAAGCTCTAAACTGGTAAATATAGTATTAAAACAAAAAAAGTACATATTAGATAGCTTTGAGTTACGTCAATTTGGTGAAATAAAGTTGAATTCTGACCAGACTGACAAATTCAATTCAATTCAAAAATACTTAGTTAATCCCAAAGGGAAATTAATTGTTGGTGTAACTCATCCTGGTTTCATTAGTGTTGTTCTAGACGCAGATGGCTGTGGGCAGGAAGGCTCTCCTGTAGCAGTCCGTCCCACAGCAGATCTGAAGAAACTGGCTGCAGATGCCAATCTGTCCACCCAGATCCAGCAGAACTCTTGGTCCTCTTAGGCAGCAGGACCACCTGAATGCCAGGCAGATTCCTCCCCAAGCGATGACCATTCCTCACAGCAGCCTGCTGAACCCCTCATTGCCATTGATGAAACTGCAGGTGTCAAGGGATGATCTCGATCTTCTCGCTGTCACGAGCCAAGTTTCCTGCCACCTCCAAAATCTAGTGGTCAGGCACTCGAGCACCGCCTTCAGGTAGATGGGAATGCATCCATGGCGCCTCTTTTTCAACTCATCTGGGATTTGGGGTTGTAAGTGAGGTATTACAGTATTTGAGTTTTTGAGATGTTAATCAGCAGCTCCCAGTTGTAGAAAACCACCTTGTTGTTATGGTTACGCATCATAACAAATGTCCAAAAGTAAAAGGGGTTCAGTAAAAATTATTCCAGCTGCACAGCATCCAAAACCAGAGGAAATAATCATCTGAAAAAAAGCGATTTACAACCAGAAAAAAAAGAGTAATTAAAATGTTCTAAAGCAAAATCTCAGAATGAATGTAAGAAAGTTACTCCAGCATGCAGCCACCTTGAGCGGCACTATTCTAGAACTTGGTAAATGGCTTGTAAGCTGCATCTGGTGGAGATGTGTAACTTTGGATTATGTTCAGATGGTTGGTCAAATGTGCAGATCTAAGGACCAAACAAACCATCAAACGCAACTTTGCCAGTGGGACTGCAGCAGCTGATGTAGAACGACATTAAACATCTGCAAAAACATTGTTGGGGCTACTTTTTCTCCAGCTCTTGCCTAAAGCCTTTACCATCGTCTTAAAATAAGTGGGGGTTGTGTAGAGTCAACACTTCAACACACAGTTGAGTCAGATGACCGCCGTTATGTGGTTCCATGCGCGTTTGGGAAGTATTATGAGAAAACAGCACGGCATTAACCCTCACTGGATTTCTCTGACCCAGTTACTGGACTTTCCACAAGAAATCTGCATTTCCTCTCAGGCTGAGAAGCTTCACCACCAGCCAGAGCTGTTATTCTGGGGTAAATTATTGGTGGGGAGGCGCATTAATCTGTAACCAGAACCGTTCCAGCTGAATTCATTGTCTGCTTAAAACCAAGTTTAAGCAACCATGCAGGAAAAAGCTCATCTAAGCGAACACTTTCAGGGGATTTCTTCTAGTAATTCTTGCATTATAAGGCATATTCATTAGTATTACTTTGTACAAGATGATAGGAAGAGATTCTCAGTTCTGTTTGAGCACTTTAACTCATAAAACTCCCTTAAACCAGAGTTCAAGTTTAATCACTATGAAAAGAAAATCCAAGGGAGGAGACCGGACCTCCCTGTCTTTAGGTTTGGACACATAAGAAGCAGACAAACATGACTTACCCACTCTACCAGCTTAATAAAGCCCAGGGGTTCCTTCAGGGGGGACAAGTTGAGCCGAAATCCAGTCATCATGATGTCTTTGTCCAGGTTTTTCCTCGACTGTGAGATGATGGTCCAACAGGCAGGAAAGAGGGGGAGTCGTTTGACAGAATGACGTGGTTTTCCTGCAACTGCAGCAAAAAGAAAGAAAGAAAAAAAAAAGTTCCGTTCAAGCTGTGTCCATTTTTCCAGCAGATTAAAAAGCTGAGGTTCTACTTACTTTACGTGGATCGTGATGAAACTTTGCTAAAGTGAAGCTCGAATCTGTTCGTGTGGGTCCTTTTTTTGTTTTAGCGCAGCTCCAAGAACGACGCCCCGGCGCTTTGCTTGGCGACGATCCCGCGCGTAAAAGTGTGCCAAACTTCTGCTTTTGCGCACTTTACGCGTTTTTTTTTTTTTTTTTTCAATAAAACGACGGTGAATGCAAATATCCTGCAGCTGCAATACAAGCAGTTAGATTTTTTTTTCTTTAGGGGAAAAATAATGCAAATCAACTTTTCAGTTCCGCAAAAATAAAAAAAAATAAAGGTAGTTAAGTCATTCTGCTGAGAATCGAGAGTCCTGCTCGGTTTCTATTTGCTGGCATCACTAGAAGGTGGAGGCTGATCCTCCTTGCTGAGTTTGCAGCTGCTGATTTGGGTCATATGACTCAGAGGGAAAAGCAAATTCCATCAACACAGAAACCTCCAAAAGAGGAAACAGCTTCATCCCATCAAGCAGCAATCACATCCAAGATACAATGTGAAGTCTTGTTGACGTGTATGACCGTCTGTTAGCAAAATATCTCATAAAACACTTGGCAAATTTTGATGCAACTCGCAGGAAGTGAGCAATGGATGTCGAGCTACAGCTGATCAGACTTTGCAAACACAGAAATGGCTACAACTCAGCCAGTTTTTAAAGACATCCAGCTTAATGTAGGGGAGGTTGTAGCTGAGACTGATCCCTAACATGTTATCTGAGTGCGAACAGATCAGGCAACAGCTTTGTTTAAAATTGTATTGGTGATCTTTATTAAAAAAATAAAATAAAAATCAAATTAACTTTCACCCAATAATCTTTCTAAGGTCTAATCGAACTTGTCACATAAGATGAACAAGGCAGGCACAGAACCTTTAAATGTATAAAATGACACATTGTCCTAAATTTACATTTTTATCTGCTCAGGTTTATCACAACTGTTTTAATTTCCTCCTATCGTAGCTGCCTCTCTAATCCAGATGTGTCATGTAGAGAAGTCCACCTACACAAACTGTGGAACCCAGTGAAGGCCAGGTGGAGAAATAGATTGGGGAAATACAGCTTGATATATATACCGTACACTGTGTGTGTCCCCCTCACTTTTTAGTGAGAGAACAAGTGTAATCATTGCATTAGCAAGGCTGAAACTTAAAAAGCTGGATAGATTTACAATCTTAACATCAAAAAGTTAAATCACAAACTTCACTTACCTTAAACATCAGAGAAGTAAAAAAATGTGCTAAAATTTAATTTAATTAAAAACAGCTGGCCAGTTGTGTAACAATGTGCATACATGCCATCATCAAGGTACTAAAACACATTCTAAAGAAGCCTTTTTAAAAATTATTCAAACGTGTTTCTACTCTAAAATGTAATTAAATGAGACATAAACTGATGCACAAACATCAAATATGATTTTGGCGACACTAAAATTGTTACCAGTGGTAGTTATTAAAAAGCAAAATGGTACAATTAATATTTGGCACCTTTTGGGCTCCATACACAAACAAAACTTGAGAAACATTACTCTTGATTAAAAAAAGGGCAAAAATGTAGTTTTGTTATCAACATATATTTTTGATCACAGATTTGGGGTCTATTTCACAACTGTAGAGGGAATTAAACACAAATGTTCTTGTTTTTTTTTTCTCCATCTGATTTTAACTCTGAATCACTTTCACAAGTTTTAATAGATGTTACCATGGACATGCATTCTGTGCAATTAACCTGCTCCACATACTGTTTAATTAGGCACGAGCATTAAGGTGGCAAAAAAAAAAAAAAGTAATCTTCATTGTTATTCTACAGGAGCCTAGAAGGGACAAACCTACTGGCTCTGGTAAAGGGTTCTTTATCATGTCCTGGACGACTGAGAATCTTCACCAGCATGGTTCTTTATCACCTTTTTGTGTCATAAAGCAGTCTCTCTAATGTGTGAAAGCAGATGAAGTGATTGTCACATTTAATGTGACTAAAAGTCCACACTTAAAAAGTTTGGTCTTACTCACACAAAATGAGAAATAAAGAAAATCTTATTTTTACTTGACAAATTAGGGGAAAACCATGATGCTGCTTTGGGCAATACCCACGCAAGAAACCTAAACATAAAGAATGCAGGGGTTTTTAAACCAAAGTTACTACAAAAATCTGTCCCAATTTAAGGAATAATTACTGAGTGAAAGGTGAACTGTATCAAAGGAAGATGGAGTTGCATTTTAAAGATATCTGATAATTCTCAATCAGGTCATCTGGACAGTTTCTTTTTTTTTTTTTTTAAGATATGCTCAACTTGGGTCTTTTTGTTTTGGAGTTTCAGTTTGGATGTCACCACCTGCTGACTGAGCATGCGCATTGCAGCAGTTCCTTTTCTTGCTTGAGAAAATTATTTTAATATTTAAAAAAAAAAAAATCAAGAAAAACAACTCTTAAGAATAGACGTGTTAAAATGTGTTTGTTTATACAAGATTAGAAAAGAAAAAAAAAACAGACACTTGTGTTGTTTTTTCCACTTCTCACATTCTAGAATGAGGAGATAAACGTCATGTTTGTTGAAAATGAGCGTTTTGTGTTGGAGTCAACAAATGAAAGGACGCCTGCAACCACTGGAGCGACATAAACAAAGGGAGCCACATGGTTGGATTTCAGTGGAGCTCCATGCTTCAGCATCCTTGCAGACCACAGAACAAGACCTGGGACCAGGCGATAGACTGGCTCCAGCTGGAAACCAGATCCCACGACTCATCCAGGAAATGTGATATAAAAGTCCAGTTGATATAAAAATCCAGTCCAATAAAGTCCAGTTGTTTCTGCATTGGACTTTTTTGAATTTATCATGTCCTGGATGACTGAGAATCTTCACCAGCACATCCAGGAAATGGTGTTGAAGGTTGGTAGTTGGGTGACTCCTTCACACTCAGTGATTGAAAATTCATCACTACACATCTCAAGATAATAAAAAGTTAAGAAAACCTTTTTTATTTTATTTTTTTTAATTGAGTGGATGCTGATTCAGCATTTACACTATTACAGTTGTATATTCTATGCAATCTACAGCCATTCATATAGTAATCATTCATCTCATGCAGGAAATGGGTGCTTTGACTGTTGGTTTTTGTTACTTTTATGCTTTAATATTACATATACATTATATATATACATTATATATATATATATATATACATATACTGTATATATACACTGTATATGTACACACAGATACAGTATTAGCTTTTTTGGTTACCAATCAGCTTAGCATTTGCTCCCTTTAGCTTCTGTTCTGCTCGTTTCGACAACGCCGTTTCAGCTTTCGGCAAACTTCAGCAGAGTGTTTCGCTCCCATCGTTACTCCGACTGTTAAAGAACTTTTAACACAGTTTTCCTTGTAGCTGCTGAAAAAGACTGATGCTCCTTTACCTTTGTTTTGTAACCCTTTCTGGTCAGAAGAAAAAAAACAAAACAACAGAACAATTTTCAAACTGACAAGGTGGCATTTTAATCAATGTATTGTTGACATAGTAAGTTATGTTTGTTAAAATATCAGCAGTTCGGGGAAATAATTCGGAACAACCAACATATACATACAAGTAAAGAAAATAAAAAGTATTCACAAACGTTTGTTGTCATCCATTTCACAAGGCATTCATGCAGGACTACATTCTCTCTCACACACACAGCTTGACAATCACACCTCCAGTTTTGTCAAGCCATTTTGGATATTCTCCTGTTAATACAAAAATGGTCATTCTGGCAAAAAAATAAAATTATCTAATAACGTGATCACTAACCCGCCCTCTGGTTTCAGACAAACGACTTGTTTTATGTACAAGTGAGAAGGCAGTATGGCCGTGCTGTTTTTAAATAAAGACGTGGTATTTCTGACCTTATTTCCTTCTTTTTTGTCGTACAAAACATTTATTTGAGGTAAGAACAGAGACTGTATCAAAACATTAAAAACTAAATGCCTCTCATAACTGGAAATAAACAAACTGGGTATCAAGACCGTGAACTAGGTGACAAAAGAGCAGAAAGGTGCAAAAACCGATGGCGGAAAATAACATTTACTGGTGGAAAAAAATGGAAGTCGGCAACATCTTTTTTTTTTTGCCCTAAAATCCAAAAAGCAGGTGCATGTGGTGAATATAAAGCCTTTAAAGACCCAATAATGCTGAATACTTAGAACAGGATAGAAGAAGTGATGCATTGAATGTGAAGCAGTCTACAAGAGAGTACCAACTGGGAGCAAATGATCACCTGCAGCTCCAAAAGTTCTGACTCGAGCTGTGGTGGCTCTGAGGGTGCGTCGTGAGCTGAATACCAACAGACAGTTAAAACCCTGGTGTGTTAGCAGCTATACAGTTAGCCTTGACGTGAAACGTAGCTGGTGGAAAATCACTGTAGGGAAACGGGAATGTACGATATCTGCCAAATCTCAAGGAAACCCATTCCAACAGCTGGTAATGTGACCTTCACAGTGGAACTAAAAGATAAGTCAGAGGAACTTCACGGTCCATAGTACACAAGCTTGTGTGAATTGCAAAGGGTTGCACATTTATGGAATTTTGCGGAACAGTGACCCTGATCTTCATTCATCCAGCTGTAAAAGGGGTCATGGGAGTTTGTCTTTCCAGTTTATATTAATTTTGTGGATCTAGCGGATGCAAACAATTGTGCTCCCCGATGCACTTTGTGGAGGGTGCTGTGGGACTGAGATGGTAGAGATACATCAGCATTCCTGGCACAATGTCGAGCTGTTCCCAGTGCGGGTTAGCCTCCACTTGGTCCTTGTCTCCAACCCTGTTTGTGGTATAAAACAGGAGGACGGTGTCAATTTTGGGAAACTAAGTATCGCGTATCTGCTTTTTTCAGTGTGTATTGGGGTGGCTCGAGCCAAATCTGAAGTGGCTGGGATGAGATCCAGCTCCTTTAAGTCTGAAGCTGAAGTTCTCAAGAGGAAAAGAGTAGAAGGGTTCCTCCAAATTACAGATAAGTTTTTGTCTCAAGCCTCCATGTTTTCTTCACAAGTGATGGTAGGATAGAATGGGAGCTTGATTGACAGATTGGGGCAATAATCCACAGTAATGAGGTTGTAGCTCCAATGTGTGGAGGTGCAGAAGAAGCTGAGCCGAAAGGCAAAACTCTCAATTTATTGGTCCATCCGTTTTAACCTTCATGACCAAAAGAACAAGAATCCAGATGGAAGTGGCTGAAATGAGTTCGCTCTGTAGGCTGGCTGGGCTCAGCCTCGGAGAAGAGTTTAGTGTATGCTTTGCATCAAAAGAAACTAAGGTGGCCTAGGACGCATCCTTGGAGCCTCCCTCTGGAGGTTTTTCAGATATATTCCTCTGGAAGGAGACAATGGAGTAGACCCAGAACTCACTGGATACATATTCTCTTGTTCTCTGGCCTGGAAACCCCTAGCAGGAGAGTGTCGCTTGAAAAAGGAACGTTTACCGGTAGTTTCCCAACCCTGGACCTGTTGCCCCCACAAACCAACCACAGATGTACAAAAGAAAATGAATGCAGATAAAAATTAATCCCCAATAAGCGGAAACACCCACTTAAAACGCTCCCTGTGATGTCACCAGCTCTTAACTCCTCTGTAACCTCTTATAATCCAACAGCAACAGTCAAATTATTCTACACTGAAACAGGTCAATGAAACAAAAAAAAAATTACCAATGCTTAACGAGGAGTGAAGCTAAATTTGAAACATTTGAATTAATAGATATAAGAAACACATCTAATAAACTCATGGCAATTAAATCTAAACTTGGTCATTCTTCCAGATGGCTAAGAGTGTTTTTGTTCCTCATGCGTTAAGGCAGTGATACAGAAAGCAACGTCTTACTGACTGACACATATATTAGTGTCTGAACTGTTTCTCTTGTTGCTTTTTCAGAAAAGACCACATGGACCGCTTCTCTGCCACAATATCCCCCATCAAAATTAAAAGCCAGCAAAATAAAAAAGGAAGAGTGTTTTATCTCCATCAACAATCACTTTTGCATAAAGGAATAATATACACAGTCCTTTAAAGGAAAAAGTTGTCAATACAAACCCACACCCACACACACACACACCATACAAACACACAATGTTTAACATACATTTCAGCCCCAAAGCAACAATAATGTAATATTTCATAAACAGATTTTCATCATTATTCCAGTGAAGATGATTTTTTTAGATGTATTTTTCTATCTTGATCTAACACAGATAAAAGTTTAGGATCGTAAAAGATCCAATAAAAAAACCAACCAAACAAAAAAAAACATGACTTTAATTCAATGAAGGGTTACAAATACGAACTTTTCATCTTGCCAACTACAAGACTGAGAAAGAAACATTTTAAACATCACGAATGGATAAAAATGTCTTCAGTTTGAGGCAGGACTTTGGCCATCTTGATGCGAATGCACTCTGGATAATATAATGGCAAGAAGATGATTGTTTATATATCTTCAACAATTTGTGTTGGCTGAGTAAATACTAACGAGTTTTTATAATTTAGACCTTAACTACCAATTAAAAGCAAAAAATACGTGGGAAAACTCGACAATTTCACTACCTATATCGGTAATTACAGTTTAAGTGTTCCACGGTCATCTGCTACAAAGCTGAAGATAAATATTAATAATAAACTTTCAATGCTATCAGTGCACAGCAGTTTTATCATAATCACTTCCTTCCTTCACATATAGGACAAAGATACATTGATTGAGATGGATTTGTTTTCAGAGCAGTTCTGTACAGAATACGTGGACAACAATAAATGGTGTGGCTTTGTTTGTGTTTCGATCTGTCATGACCACTGGAGGTTGGATGTGTGTGCAGGTGCTGAAATCTGAAAACCTACAAGTGGAATACAGCTCAGTTTAATCAATTAGCAAAATATCTGGTTCATCAGTGCAACCCTCTGAAATACAACCTGATGCATGAACACGAACTCGTCTACACACACTTCTTTTCCGTTCTAACAATCGGGGGGGGGGGGGGGGGGTTAACGTGGATT
>JARVLU010000646.1:8510335-8534182 GCA_031762415.1 Simpsonichthys santanae | reverse complement strand
TCAAACCATCGTTCCTCTCTATCAAGGATGTGAACATCTTCATCCCTGAAAGAGTGACCGCTGGCCTGGAGATGAGCATGCATCAGGGTATTGAACACTACCATTTTCAGCCACTAGAGGATGCTTGAGTAATACGGCAAGCCAAGTGTCTCATTAATAGGTAAAAGTGGCTTTTAATGAAACACTTGGCTTGCCATACCAAACCACCTTCGTCTCGCTCTAGAAATCCTGGAGCAAACGTCAAGTCAGCTGCATTTCGCCGCGCCGCCCAGGTGAAATGCAGCTGATCCGACCGTCAAAGTGCATTTATTAAGCAAAGGTTAGACTGAGACACACCTTTGTTATACTTTGAGCAAACAAATAATTGTTTTTAAGTGTTAATCTTGTTAAGTCCTCCCGTGCACGCTTCTACGGCCACCATTTGGCAGCCAATTGACTTTTGGCACAACACTGACCCACGTTTCCGTGTGGTCAGCAGTGACACGTAACAAACACGACACGTCAGCCGTGATACATAATAGATGCAACTTATATGGCGAAGAGACAAATTTATGTTTTTTCCCACTTTATTAGACATATTTGGACTGATGCGACTTATATGGCAGAAATTAGGTAATACAAAAGACTTTCTACTCTTCAAAATGTTGATACATCTTTAATAATCAGAATCATTGTATGAGGTCTGAACTTCTAAAAACTGTACCAGATTTGTGTCATTTTTAGCATAAATTGTGTATAAAGGTATAGATTATGGACTGTTGATTATTATTAGGCCTAACTCAACACTTTAACTGAATAAATATCAGTAAAGCCTGCTCAAGTGAGTGTGTTGTGAATGACTTTCAACTAATCAAACTTTGCTCGTTACCTATAAGAAAACAAATGAACTACTGTATAGTAATTTTTGTTCTCTAAGGCTTGTTGGCTTCCCACCACTTTGTCCCTACATCTGCCGTTTGGCCACAAACCCATCATGAAGAAAGCACCACACACTCCTCCATACATAACGTCTGCACAACCTCCATCCAGGAGTTTATGGCCATTTGACTAATTTAGTGTTTAAAAAGATATTTAGAAGAGCTTAATGCCCGAGCACATTTCCGTATCGACAAACACGCCCACAAACGTTTAACCAATCACACAACACTTGGCGCGTATGCCTGTGAAAAAGGTTCGACCCCGGCCTTGTGTCGAGAAGCAGCGGACGAAGCTGCTCTAAGAACAAAATGACGTGATTTTCGTCACGCAACTACATGAACGAGAGCAAATTTTACCGCTTTGGACGGAGTGTGCCGGACCCTTCAGTCTGCAGATAGAAAGATAATGGATGGATAGGCTGTGCCCACCACTGATCAAATAATCAATCCCTGCAACTTTCATTAAAATCCTTCGTTCATGAGCTAACAGACAAAGCTGACTTTAAAAAAGTTAATAAAATAATTTAAACAATATAATAAAACCGATCTTGTGCAATCTGTTTGCGCTCAGAATATGTGATGGGCATGAATCTGAGCTACTATCACACAATATTGTACATTACTGTTCGTAAAATAGACAGAATTACAGCTATTTTGAGATTTAAGGTCAGCTGGCTGTGGCAGCCATCTTGAATGGGGTTGTCTCCAAATGTTTTTCAGCTGTAGATGTTCGCCTGATAATTAGTTTTTACAAGTTTTATTGTATTTGTCCAGTAGTTCATTTTGCTAACATACGTGGGCATAAACATTTTTGATCACCTTCACCTTTTGGCAGTGGCCAAATAAAATAGTTATTATAAACTAAGAAGCTAAATAAGTCCTTCCAAACAACAGTCTTACCTCCAAAATATAGTTCCAGCCTTTCTCATTAAAAACATCATCCTGGAAGTGTTCTCTGTATACCTCCTTCGCCTCCTGAATCTTCTCTGGAGTCACAACTTTTCCTGAAAATTAAAAATAAAAATAGAGAATGAAGGGAGGAGGCAAAAGAATCAAACCCACTTTAATGACATTAAACAATGGCTCCCAACCATGGTCCTTGAGGAACACCATCCTGCCTGTTTTAGTTGTTTCCCTGCTTTGACACACCTGATTTGAATCAATGGGTGACTAACAGGCTTCCGTAGAACTTGATGGAGTAATTTAATCACTATCTGGTGTATTGGGGCAGAGACAAATAAAATGGTGTTCCTCAAGGACCAGTGTTGAGAACCATTGCATTAGAGGCTGCCTGTGCTGGCAAAGCACTTTTGTCCACAAACACACACAATTAACGCCAAACTCATTTGATTCGACCAGTTTTTAAACTAAAAGCTGCCAAACACAACAAATAAAAGGTGCAAACAAAGGTATGAATACGTGGTATTTTGAACACCTAATTTTTTACCTTTTTGGGGGGGGGGGTGGGGGGGGGATTTATTAAACTATTTTTGGAAACTCTTGTTGCATAGATGTTTTCACATGCATTAATCCATCAAAATGTTCAGCTTTCTTTCAAACTGTTTGCAATAAAAGGATCAAAATAGAAATTTTAATGTTTGTCACAGTGGGACTCAGCTGTTTTACAACCTGATGCCTCGTATTGTAAAAAACTACGAAGCACACGCTTGACTCTCCAAGTACGAGGGTTAACGAAGCTCTTTGAGGGAGAACAGACGCCATCCAGGGTCGACTGGTCTTTCTCCCTGGAATAGTGAAACAGCAGCTGTCCTTTTGTCCCCTGTCCCTCTGTTGTCTCCGACACTCCTCTGCACCTCTACCATGCCATGAAATCCTCTTAAGGGAGATAGGAGGCAGACGCTTTGTTTCCACTCCTGCACTTCTCGATCTCTCAGGACCCCACTAACTCTTGTAAACATCAAACTCAAGTAAATTAGAGCAGATATTTTTTATGTCTCACATTTTAACTGCTGTTGATTACAGACTTTTAAAAACACCTTTTATGTTCTACTCTTCATATAAAGCACATTTGGACCTTCTTGTGTTTTAAGTGAATGAATCAACAGTGGCTGCAGGCTTCAATAGAAAACACCTGCGTTGTGAATGCACTCCTAAACAATGCAGAGATCTTTGAATAGGTCTGGATGATAACCATCAAAAAGGCCTCTGAAAATTTTTGTTTCATTTTTCTTTGTCATATAATTATAAAGCTTTTGATATGAGTGTAAATATTGAAGAACATATAGGCTTAATAGTATTTTGTGTATGAGTGTATGATAATGACTTTTTATTCTTAACTAAATATACTAAAAGGTGACTTAATGAGGCAGAAAAATAAATATCTGTATAAAATGGGGGGGAGGGGGGGATAATAGTGCATGCTTTGGTATGAGGGTCACAGTTCAGCATGGGTTTGAAACAACAAGATAAACAGAAATCAAAGGCAATTTTTTATTTATTTATTATTTTAATAAATAATTTAACCAAAAAAAGAGGGAAGGGAAGAATAAAAAAGCCGCCTTGGTAGAGGGGAGGGTTTAACTGTACACACTATAAAACTTGCTTGGGTTAAGTAAGAAAACAACATTAATAATGATAAAATAGGATAAAAATGGTCATTTGACTTTGACATGATGCAAAATACACAGAACAAAAGATCATATCCCTCATGTGAAAATTTTTAAAGAAACTACAAAATTTGTGTTTTTTATTAAAAAAAAAATAGTTTGAATTATGGGAGCTGAATAACTTTGCTGAAAAAGGTCAAAATTAGTTGACCTTAACAGTTTAGTTTAATATTAGCTGAAATATTTAAAGAGGAAAAGACAAGAAGCAGGATAAAAAGTAAAAGATGGAAAAAGCGTAATTCAATTCAGTTCAAAAATACTTTATTAACCCAAAACTGAAATTAAATGTTGTTGTAGCTCATCATCCTGGTTCCATTGCTGATGGATGTGGGCAGGAAGGATCCGTCTTAGAGCAGATCTGAAGAAACTGGTTGCAGATGTTGATCTGTCTACTTGGACTTGGTGGATTTCTTGGTCTTCTTGGGCAGCAGGACCATCTGAATTATGGGTAGAACTCCTCCCTGAGCGATGGCCACTCCTCCCAGCAGCTTGTTGAGCTTCTTGTCATTGCAGACAACCAGCTGCAGGAGTCAGGGGATGATCCTGGTCTTCTTGTAGTCACGAGCCACGTT
This sequence comes from Simpsonichthys santanae, assembly GCA_031762415.1. Lineage (NCBI taxonomy): Eukaryota > Metazoa > Chordata > Actinopteri > Cyprinodontiformes > Rivulidae > Simpsonichthys > Simpsonichthys santanae. The sequence continues at coordinate 8,530,066 of JARVLU010000646.1, read as the reverse complement.
TCCCACCAGTTCCAGGATCTTGGCGGTCAGAGCACCTCTGCCAGGTAGACGGGGATGCGTCCACGGCATCTTTTTTTTTTTAACTTGTTAGTGATTAGAGGCTGTAGCTGAGGTATTATGTGAGTTTTTGAGATGTTAATCAGCTGCTCCCAATTGTAAAAAACACCTTGTTGTCATGGTTACGCATCATAACAAATATCCAAAAGCAAAAAGGTTTCAGAAAAAATCTTTCCAGTTGCACAGCATCAAATATCAGAGGAAATAATCATCAAAAAAAAAAAAAAAAAAAAAAAAAAAAAAAAAAAAAAAAAAAAAAAAAAAAAAAGTGATTTACATCCAGAAAAAGAATAATTAAACTTTTCAAAAACAACATCCCATTGTTGCAGAATTAAAGTTAACAGAGCTGCTCCAACATGCCTTGAGCGGCCCAATTCTAGAATAATTTTACTCATTGAGAAAACACAAAAACGATGTAGAAAAGAACAAAAAAGGCACTTTTTTTGCACCCTAAGGTGCAAATCATCCCCCTTTGAGAAAAGCCAGTGCACCTGTTAAGCTTCAGTCTTGTACTTTTACATTTCCTGCGTACATGCTCCTCTCATCTCCCCCTGCTGGCAGCTGCCGGCGATCACTTAGTCCTCTGAGTTTTCCCACACAGGCAGGTCTTCAGACTTTTACATGATATTTGAAGCAACCACTCGTGCTTTGTTTAACATAATGTTTAGATATCATCTTCATCTGCTTCCTTCCTGAAGTGAGGGTTAGTAAAATGCAGTTAAGTGTGTCCACGTCTGGTTTGGAGCAGTGATCACCTGTGACTGATTTATAGTTTCCTGTACCAAACCAAACACACGCTATGATCAGCACCCCTAACACAAACTTACCTTTTAGGTATTTGTGGAGGATGTACTGTAGGCCGTAAAAGACGGTTTGGTCATATTTAACTTTTCTGCTTTTGGTCGGGTCTGTCCTCTTCTCGCGGCACTCGAAGTAGGAGTACATTTTGCTCGTGTTGGGTGGGTACTGTTTGTAATGCGTAACCTGCCGGGACAAAGCAGAACAGACGCAAAATGAAGCAACTGAAAACTGCTTGAATAAAGAGAAAACATCAAAGTCCATGTACATTAAAGCGAAACATAAACGCTCAGTTGCATTATGTTCTGAAAAGTTTTGCAACGCACGTCTTGCAGGAAAGTCCATATTTTGAAATAAGAGAAGTTTTGACCAAACAACCTACATGTTACAAGTTTGTTTGACAAAATTTAGTAAAAAATTGTGAAGTTATCTAGTTTTTTTATTTAAACTGCATAGCAATTTTTTTTCTTATATAATTCTTTAAATCCATAGCAAAAAGTCACAATCAAAGTAAGATACGTCAGACTTTCAACCACAATGGCACAACATTTGTTATTATACTTCTCTATTGTTCAAAAATGTGTATGAATTTCAACAGCGCGCTTCTTGTGTAATCTTCTAATCTATTGCAAAAGCCCTCAAGAAACAACCAAAGTTGCAAATATAAAGTGTGTGGCCAGAGTCAACAGTTTGCAACATGTCCAGGCGTGATTTAAGAATAAACTGGAGAAAAGTGTTCTCAGAAAACAGGAGATACAGTCTGAGTCGCAGCCATGTGGCCGTCCATTAAACCCCATACGAGTTCAGAAGATTCCTCAGTGCACGCTGGGGCATTGAAGGATTTAACCCTCATCACAGCAGCACATCGGGGTTTGTAGACTGGGGAAAAAAAAACTGCACTAATCAGTTGCTGCCTGTTAGTTTGCCCTTTAACCCTCAATTAATAACTGGCATGCAGTCGTATGATACAAATAATAAATGTTGCACTTGAAGACACTAGAACACAACTCCTCCTCAGCTGGTTCGATAAATGTCAATGAACTACTCGGGTTCTTTGACCTGACCGTGTCCTTTCTCCAGGCTTTCAAAGACTCAAAATAGAGTCGAGTCACTCAACATGACACTGGGCTGAACCACGTGCGCGCGCATTCTCTGCCGCACATGCCAATGTTTACACACATACATCATTTTAAAAAATTAAGCCCAGAAACTTGCTGTTATTTGCCACATACCCCACTACTAAGAAGACTCCTATCGGTTGACTGTAAAGATACCAACAGGACAGTTTATCACATATCATGCATGACGTCATATTTATGCAAGTATAATTTTTTTAATAACCAAACCTGAACTCTAAGTCCATATATATTTTGAATTTAGTAGAATGACTCACGCAGCCACTTCAGCCAGACAAAACATCATTGATCTTTACCTCCTTCTTGTCATATACAGTATCTATTGTTTAACTCGCCCTAATCGTGCACAAGTTTTAAATCGATGCATTTGTGGATTTTAAACATGACATTTGACACTATATTCACAGCAGAGCCATTCTTTGAAGAGTAAGGCTGACACAAAAGTGAAAGTGGAGTGCTCAGAGTATGACTGGGAGATACAAGCTCACAATACGTTAAGGACATTTGAACAGATTAGATTAGAGTGGGACTTTAAGTTATCAGGCTCTTCTTTGTCTTTATCTTCTAATAGAAACTACTCGTTTGGTTGTCCAGGTCTCTTCCCTGTCCTATCAAACCCAGCAGATCGAGGCTGATAGTCGCCCATCCAGAAGCTGGTGGAGGCTACGTCCTGTTAAAAGGAAGTTGTTCTTTTCCACTGTCGCCACATTGCTGCTCAGGCTGTGACAAAGTAAAGATTTGATGCAATCTGCTGACTTCCTTGGAAACCTTTTACTAAATGAGATGTAATTATATGAATTGTAATAATGTGAATACAGTATATTGTATTATAATGAAAAATTAAATTGTAACTGGATTTATTATTCAAACTATTTTTTTTTTTCCTGAGGCAACTTTTATTGTAAATTAGCACTATAAATAAATTGAACTCAGTATTAATCAGTGTTCTAATATGTACATCACATCCCAAAGCCATTATTGAATAATCAAAAGTTGATGCAGGGCTCTTTTATGAATAGGTTTTTAGAGAAAAAAGAATAATAATTTCTCAGTTTGGGAACGCTTGTTTTGTTAACTTTCTGCTAACTTTTGAAAATAAGCAGATGGACATGTTCTGCACATTAATTTGTGTAATTTAATATAATTTCCTGTCTAAAATGCATCCATTACGTATAGAAGCACTAAGACTACCGGATGCATCGGTAATTTTACTGATTTAAATACTGTATATCCATTTCACTCAGTTACTGTAATGCTGTCATTACGTTAATCAGTTACAAAAAGTAGTGGCTAAACAGATCTTTTTCATTGACAGCGTTCCAAAATGTCAAAAAATTATAACAGATCCAAATAGATGAAAAAGACTGTTCATGCTAAAGATGTCTCAAAAACGACACCAGCTTGTGTTTAATTGTGCTTTGTTAAGAGTTAACCTTAGAGTTCATAGAAATCTAACAGTATGAATGTTTATGAAGCATTCACACTGTTGTGATCTATTTTTCTTCTGTACATTTTCTGACATCGTTCTCGTTCCACAATTTTTGTGCTATTTCAACAAATCATAAATCAAAACGTTCAGCTCTTTCAGAAGGGTGCTATGACTTTAGCTTTTTCAAATATTTAACCTTCTGCTATTTTTTCCTCATAGAAAGTGAATCGAGCTCATTTTACATCCTTCAAATCTTTAGATGTGTTTACAACCTTTTACTGCTCTTTTCACATTTTGTTCTGCTTCAGCTTCTTTCAGCTTCCTTGTGCAAATTTAAGCTTCTTTTTTTTTCAGCTACATTCAGCTAATTCCACATTTTTGGCACAGATTTAAACTTTGTTCAGCCTAATTCAGAAAAAAAAAATTGCTCTCTCCACTTCCTTCTAGTAATTTAAGCTTCTTTCTGCTTATTTAGCTACAACCGGTATTCGGCTGTTTCTTTTTTGTGTGTGCAAATTTCAGCTTTTTTTTTTCTTCTTTGACAGTTTCTACTTTTTGTGCTAATTTCTGCTTCTTTCAGCCTAATTGGGCACAATTGTGTTCTTTCCACTTTCTGGCAATTTTAGCTTCTTTCTGTCTTTTTTGCTACTATTTAGCTGTCTTTTTCAAATTTCAGATTTTTTCAGAAAATCTCCACTTTTTTGTGCAAATTTTTGTTTCTTTCAGCCTAATTGGTCACAATTGTCCATTTCCTTCTGGTAATTTAGCTTCTTTCTGTTGTTTCAGCTATTTCTTGCTAATTTCAGCCTTTTTTTTATAGCTGATTTTTGTGCTCATTTGCACTTATTTAAACCAAATTCAGCAAATTGTGTTCTTTCGGATTTCTTCTGCTAACTTAGGCTTGTTCGTCCATTTCAGCTACATTTCAGCACATTTTTAGCTGTTTTTCAGCAAGTTCTTCAGCAATAGGCATTCACGCTACATTTTCACAAGAAATGCAATTTCTCTAGATTTTATAGCCAATGACATTATTAACCTGGCAGTAATATGCTTTGCAAATTATCTGTGTTGGTAATCTGACAGTTTTATCACTGTAAGTAAGACATGGTGGACTAGAGAAATAAAATTATAACCATGTGAAAACTCTTGCCCTCCAGTGCCCTTTTGACTTACAAGTCAGAATACTATTATGAAAACTGTGTCACGGTAAAATGGTAAAAAAAATCTGTGTAAACAATGACACCTCCACCTATTTGTCATATGATTAAAAACGTGCCTCTGCATGATTCCAGATTGTGTGCAAAACGTGGCCTTGAGGCCAAACTTCAGGCTTTTGAATTTAAGTGTGCTGCATTTAAATCTTTGAAATCACAACAAGTCCCCCTTCCACAGGTTGATGTGCAGTCCTGCACGCAGAGGAGTAAGCTGCTTCTACTGAAGCACAACGTGTGGTGCATTTATGAATGGACTAATTGTGCAAGAGCTCAAACTGATCCTAGCTGATTATAAAAGACTTAGTGTTGGACCTACTGTTTTATTTACCTTTGGTATGACTCAACAAAATATTTTACAGGACCTTACTTTGGTTGGCCGGGGGAATACAGAGGCAACTATCTTGACAAAGCTAAAAACAAGAAATCTGATCAATTCCCTTAATGTGATCTGATTGATATCGGTTGAGCTTCTTGTGGATGTGACACTGATAGAAGTAAAATCTCATTATTGATAAAAACTCCCAGTAACAGGAAGGTAATTAATTAGCAACCCAAAAAAATCCTGTCAAGTAATAACATTTTAGAGCTTTTTATAAAATAAATTACAAAATAAACTGGGTATTCAATCACTGAAGAAAAAGTAGGACTCATTTGCTGACAAGAGAACATGAAACTGAACACTTTTCACAGTATTAAACTACTATAAATTATTTGATCAAATTAAAAAAAAAAAGGTCTTGCACTATAGTGTATGCATGAAAATAACTTCATAAGCTCATCTGCATCAAAAACATTATACTGTACAAATAAATTAAATGACGATATGTGTCTGTTTCTAAAACCATGTGCACCAGAAAAGGATAAGCAAATCAAAAGTAGCAAAACTACATTCTTGCACTCTGTTAAAATGTCTAATGAATGATTAATCTTATCATCCCACACACACAGCTGAAGAGAAAGCAAACAAGAAAGCAAGTCCTTTCCAAAGAAGTGAAACTAATTGTCCTGGTTTGACTTAACCAAACAGAAACTGGTTTATAAACAAAACTACAATTAAGGCCCATGAACATAGAACATAAAAGTACAACTTGTGACGTTTAAGGCTAAATCAATTTTGTAATGCAAAAACAACAAATGTCAAACATGAATACTGCCCATGTAAACAAACTATGATAACTATCCAAGTTGGCAAACAAACTAGTTTTTAACAGTTCACGGCTGAAAGTCACTTTTGGAGCACAATGTTACTTTTTTTCAGTGTTTTATATTTGAGCTAGATAACATTTGATGTGCAGGATTCACCTCAGCGAGCACACACACACGCTGGATGTCCTTCTTGATGCAACCTTGGCTCGAACCTGCGGCCTCAGGTTTTCAAGGCAGCAGCACTGACCACCAAACCAGGCTGTTGTTTTAACAACTATTTAAACTTTAAATAGTGTTAAATCGATAAATTATTAAAAGGGTACATATTATATAACAAAGTCACGAAAACTTGTCAAGCAAGAAACCAAATCTGCCTTTTCAGCTCAGTGTTATGTTTTCATTGGGTGCATATCCGCATTTCAGAACTGGATATATAACATAAACAGAAAACCACTCAAGTAAACTCTTTCAAATTGCACTGTTTAATGTAGTTAAGAATAAACTTTAAGTTTTATAGTTTAAAGTGAGTACCTTTAAATTGTACACATAACAAGGCCAAACCTCTAACTGCATTTTTATTATTAGGAAACTAACCAGTTTACTTACTTAGAGTCATAATAATATAGTAATTTTAGTCCTATATTTATATATTTAGTCCTTTATTCATCAAGATGTAATACTGTTATACAATAGTCCGACTAAATTTCTTATTTTGTTAGTAATTTTTTTTAACTTTAGTCTTTTTGTCCAAACATCAGCATCACTGGATATCCTGTCACATGACTGCTGCTCATGGTGACCACTTACTACGAGCAATAAAACATAACTAAGTGCGTCTGCTCTTTGTTTACATTGCAATTAACCGGCCGTCAGTGCGTTTTACGGTAAAAGCCTCGAGACGACCCTTAAAATTTTCCACGCGGGTTAATAATTGAAAGGGAAAGCTAAACAGTGGCTGTAATAAAGAGAAGCGCCTAGCTTTAACTTTTAGGTTTCAGTTTTGTTTTCTTTAAAGTGGCGCTGGTTAACGTTTCACAAAGCTAGTGACGCCGACACTTTACCCACGTGCAGCTCACCAGGTTATCCGTACAACACTTGCTAGCTTGTGTCAGTATTAGCTTTTATTATTATTATATCAAGACCGTGTTTCCTCCACTGCGCTCGCTGTGAGCTAGCTAGCTAGCACGGCTAGCTGGTCAGTGACGATGGGAGCCGGAGGACTCCGTTAAAACCAGCCGTTATTACCGCGGTGGTGAGAGCACCTCACAGAGATGCTATGTGAAAATGGTACCCCGTCTTTGCTGTACCCTCCTCCTCCTTCAAGTTGGCCTGCGGTGAACCCACGGAGTACCGGTTACATGAGAGCACTCAGTCAGTGCGGTGGCCTTGGCTGATGATGAAACCACCTTGACTTTTTATCCATTTTTCATTCCCGCTTCACCCGAGCCTCCCCTCCCCGGCCGAGTCCACCGCGGTACCTTGTATGAATCGGTCGCTAACAGTATGTTGAAGTCCGTGTCTCTGTGCTCCATCTTTCCTCCTCGCTGTAGTGAGAGTCGCTGCTGTCAATGTTGCGTCGCGCTCCTTTCAACTCGTAGCTCCAGTCTGATAGTGAGGGGAAGGACGAGCGGACAAAATCGGGCGGGGAAAGAGGCGGGGATTTCGGTGATATTCGGAAGCTCTCGGCCAGCCCTCGGCAATAGACAAAGATCGTGTACATACATAAAGATGAATCACTGCACAAAATAAAACAGAAACAAGCCCTCGGCAATAGTCAAAGATCGTGTTGATATAGAAAGATGAATCACTCAATTAAAAAGAAACTAAAATAACGTTGTTTTTTCGTGACTAGGTTTTAGAAAAAAACGGGTCCGACGTGTTTTTATTTACCATAATGTGGCGGACACAAATGTATATATTTCACATCAGAATGTGCTCTTATTGTGAAAGGGACAGAATATAAAAGAGCAGTTCAACTGTTGTTTTGTTAGTTGTTCTCCTGAGCTTGATGTAGATGTTGCGAATAAATCGAGACTTAAGGTATTTTTCGTCTCTTTCTGCCAACTTCTACAATTAACGTCTAAACAGCACTTGACCTAATCTAATTAAAATATTGCGCAAAAGTATTTACCAAAATTATATTATATTATTATATAATCACTTTGTTGCGATTTTTTTAATGACCTTGAGCCTTGGTTTAGTTTATTTTTCTGAAGGTCATTCAATTATTTATTAGCGATTCCTTTAAACCTTGCCCTTACAGAAGTATTAGTTGTTTTAAAGCTTCTTAATATTTACTTATGATTCAAATATAAACACAACTCACAAACCTGCGCTGACATGACTGACCCAAGAACACAATACTGTATAGGATTTAATTTATTTATAGGGCACTCAACTGATCTAATGTCTTTAGCTGCATCATCGCCAAAGGCCAAAAATAAATATAAAGCTTGACAGGCATAAAAGTAATGTTTTCCCCTTAATGTTATTCTTAACCCAAATCTTAATATATAATGATAATGATAATGATAATAATAATAATAATAATATAGCTAACAACATGGATGTAACTGGGACCCTGTGTACATAATTTCGTTTCATCACATGTACCACATGTGCTGCAAATGACAATAAAGATTATGACTCTGAACATGGAAATATATTAAACATATATAAGGTTCTGTGCCAAGCTGTAGCTGAATTTTTGTTCATGAGCTATTGATGGGATTTTTATGCATTTTCTTGAATCTTTTCCGGTTCTCATTCACGTTTTCTATTTTTATTTTAAAGAACATTGGGTGAAATATGGTAACTGATTTGTGAAACGTTTGATGGGACAGATAATCTGCTGAAGGTGCAGCTGCCAGTGATGGGCCTTTTTAATGTCAGGCAAGGTGGAATGGTAGTGATATGGGCTACTCGTTTCAGACTTGAATGGTTTCATTCATCATATGCAGAACAATACGCTGTCATGAGATAGATGAAAAAACTACAAAGGTTAAATAATTGAACACTTCTTATGAGGTAAACTGGTGAAAGAAACTTGAAGATGCATTCTGCAGAGAATAAAGGGCAAAGTCTGACTTTTTTTTGCCCCTCAGACATGGATGATGACACAGTCCTTCCTCAGCTGACAGATCTTGTTGTGAACACGTGGGTCCTCAGACAGGAGGTTTTACAGCCTTGACACACCCTGCAGGCAAAAGCTGCTGACTCAGCATGGGCTGAGCAACTGTATTTAAAAAGTGGCACACTCATAATGAGGAAAATATACTTTATATTTGAGTGATTTTAATATTTAGGGGAGAAAAAAATTAAAATGAGCCATCTTGCATGACTAATTTATTGTTTATCCATAATTTGAGAATTAATGAGCGTATAATGTAATAACCAAATGATTTACACCTCCAACGTTACAGAAAGAGTTATTATTTATGAAGATCAGACTTTTTTGAGTACAGTATTTATATAAAGAGCAGGTTCCAGATGTGACACACAACTGTGAAGTTCCATCCTCCAGCCGGGGCGGTGAGACGCTCCAACCCGCCAGATGGACACCTCCTCCGGCCAATGGCAGCGATCCTCCCCGGCCCTCTGCTCCCGGAGGAGGGAGGTGTTTTTCACTCTGGAGCTGCGTGACATTTCCGCAATGCAATAAAAATTTAAAAGAGGAAGTGAGCGTTATATTCAAATAGTTGCAGCAGTTTTCAGTTTTTCACATCCTTAAAGTAAGAAGAAAAAAAAAAAAGGAGTTGCGTTTCGGTCACATGATGAAGTCAAAGCTGGACGGAAACCAGACGCCAGGTGCTGCGAGAGTTCAATGAAACACGTTTGTCTCTAACCGAGGTCAAAACAGAGGATATTTTTCACAAGAAATGCTGAAACTGAAGCAGAAGTTTGACCTGCAGGACGACGTGGTGTGTGACATCCTCAGGAAAGAGGCGATCGTCTGCAGAGTGAAAGGTGAGGCGTTCAGGTGCTCACGGAGCAGGCTTCTATAAAGAACGGCTTACCGAGTCAAAAAGCCGAGGTTTTACAGGTTACTTTGAATTTAAGAGGAAGTCACTCAACTATTATCCAAAAATCGTTTATCGTTTATCTGGCAGTGCGGGACACTTTTAGCTGTGAGAAATCAGAAAGTCTGTGATTTATTTGTGCTAGCATTAAAAGTAACCAGCAGATGGCGCTGTTTCACCACTTTACATTCTCTTAGGCTTGAACATGCTGAGGACTTGCTATAAATACAATAGTGAGACCATTCTAAAAAGTAACAACCAATAATAATAATAATAATTAGTGTAACCAGCAGTCAACACTTGATTATATTTATCAAATACTATTACAGACTTCAGCCACAATAAGTGGTCAAATGTAGCACACAATGAAAATTTAAACAGTGGAAAGAGAACAATCGTCATGTTTTTCATTCAACCTTTATTTATACAGGTTAGTCTCATTGAGTCACGAGGACTCATTTACAAGAGATACCTGTTTTATAAAAGCATATAAAATGAAAAGTAAATAGAAGAAGTAATATAAAACGAAATTAGCATCCAACAGCTGCAGGGTGCTTGCAGGAGGGTTCATGTAAATAATGTCACCGTAGTCAATGGAGGGAAGGAAAGTCGCAGTTACAAGGCATTTCCTAGCATTCAGAGTTAGACAGGATCTATTTCTGGAAAAAAATAATAATAATAACTTTCAGTTTCTTTACCAAGTTTTTGACACGAGGCTTAAAACAGAGATGTGCATCAACCAAGGTTCTCAAGTATTTGTATGAGTCAACAAACTCAGTAAGAAATAAGGAAGAACTGCTGGTACCCAATTCCTGTTTGAAAGCATTCTTTTGGTTTTATCAGCATTTAGCACCAGTTTGAGACAGAACTAATCTGACTGCATGGTGTTGAATGCAGACCGTAAAAGCTGGAAAACCTTAGCAACTGATTTAGCTCAACAATAAACATCTGTGTTGTCGGCATAGAAATGCAAGGATGCATCAGGGATGCTCTGACCTACAGTGCATTACTTATGTAGATTGTGAAGAGAGTGGGTCCTAAGACTGAGCCTTGTGGTACACCATTTATGTGGTTTTGTGCATTTATGATAAAATGTTATGGGTACGCTGTTTTTTTGGAGGTTTCTATTAATATATTTTTTCTCCAGAATACTCTGAAGCTGTGGACACCCGCATCCTGAACGTTGAAAGCGATGACAGCATCCTTTACTCTTGGAAGGTAATTTATGAACCACTGGATATGAATATTCTAATTTACAATAATTACATACAAACTAGTAAACATCCTGCAGGAGTTTCACATATCTTTTTTTGTTTTGTCAAGTGATTTGTGTATTTGTGTGTATATATATATATATATATATATATATATATATATATACATACACATATTCATAACTTGTAATCACTTGGTGTACAAAGTCAATAGATGGGAAATAATAAAATTGCTCTTGTCTGTGTGATAGCAAAATATCTCATGAACCACTGGATGGAATTTAATGGAATTTTCAAGAAGTGACTGAGTCGATCAGCTCGATTCAAGATGGCCGCCACTGTTAATAAACTCTACAAAAACAGTAACAAAAAGGGTTGTAAAATAGCCAACTGTGCACAGATTGAGCTAAAACTTGGTGCGGTAGGAGCTGACAGCAATTTCCAACACGTACTCTGAGCTCTAAGAGATCGTGCAAGATCTTTGTGATACCACCTGCAACTGCGCCAAACGTTATTTCACAAGTTAAACCACAAAGACTAAAACTCCACCATTTTTTCACATGAGATATTCACATGCAGCTACTTGCTTTCCCAGTTTCTGGAATGGTGAGTGATGTCGTTTTCTGATCCGTCTTCACACTAAAGCCACCAGATTAAAAACTTTCATTTTGGCTACAATCAGCTTGACATATTTTTGGAATCCTTCAAGACTAAATAAAATAATAAAAAGGGAATTCTGAGTGTTTGACTCTACATAAATGTTTAAAATGATGGAGCTTCAGGAGGTTAAAGAGTGTGTAAGACTGAAAAGAAAAGTTTTATTTTTTTATTTTTTAAACCAATCCCAAGTTACACTTGACTTTTCAGACAAGAGCTTTAATTTTCAAACCTGAGCTGAAAAATGTGGTTTGAAGTGAGAAACGTCTAATAAAGAGGTCAAACACGTCTATCTGCACACATCGATGCAGTATTTCCTTTAAATCTATCAGGATCACCCGCCATGATAGTCTGATTGATGCTGACCTCTTTAATGTCCAACAGGGATCAAATGGCACCACCAGGATCGGGAAATATGACTCGAACACCAAACAGAACAAGGTATCGTTTGTCTTTAATGCTCCTTTACACCTGCAGCTCTGTGTTCGGCTGTATCTCCACACCCTCACTCCTTTGTGTTTCCTCCCCATAGCTCCTCTACACGTTTGACAAGCAGGTGTGTGTCAGTAGCTGCTCCCTGAACAAGGAGGAGACGCTGTTAGGTGAGCCTCTGTCGTGTAAAAATAAACATGCTTGTTGACCTCGAGTCACGTTTAAACGTCTGGAGGAGTTCAGCGGTACGCCTGAGACCAAAAGCTTTGAGAATGGCACGAAAATTAGAGTTGTTAATGTTCTTAACAGGTGAGGACCAGGCTGGAGAGCACTCTGCCATGCTGAACGAGTCAGAACAGCAGGCTGGAGGTTTTAAACGGAGGCTGCTGCTACCTAAAACACTGACTGAAAGCCAAAGGATGTAGAACACAAGCTAAACGTCCAGGCAGCAAAATGCCAGCTAAGAAATGAAATGATTAATACACTAGCTAAGAACCAAAAGTTAACAAAAAAATAATAAAAGCAATAGCTAAAAGCTACAAGTAACAAAAAGCAAATTAAAAACCCACAGTAGAAAAACGCCATCTAAAAGCTAAATATACATAAAGGTCAGGTTTAAAGCTAAAAGCAGCAAAACAATAGATTTAATAGTTATAAAAGGTTAGATAAAAAGTAAAAAATAAACTAGAGAAATTGCATTTCCGGCGAAAATGCCGTTTGAATGCTTATTGCTGAAGAACTTGCTGAAAAACAGCTGAAATTAGCTAAAAACATGCTAAAATGTAGCTGAAATGGATGAACAAACCTAAGTTAGCAGAAGAAAATACACATATTTGCTGAATTTGGTTTAAATAAGCAGCAATTAGCACAAAAATTTGTAAATAAGCTAAAAAAAAAAAAAAGCTGAAATTAGCAAGAAATAGCTGGAAAGTAGCTGAAATGGCAGAAAGAAGCTTAAGTTACCAGATGGAAGTGGAGAGAGCACAATTGTGCCCAGAAAGAAGCATCGATGTGCATAAAAAAGTGGAAATTATCTGGAAAAAAAAAAAAAAAAAAAACACAACAACAACAACAACCAAACAAACAAACAACAGCTGAATAGTAGCTAATAAAGCAGAAATAAGCTTAAACCACCAAAAGGAAGTGGAAAGAACACAATTGTGCCCAATAAAGCTGAAAAAAAGCAGAAATAAGCACAAATAAGTAGAAATTACCGGTATCTGAAAAATCCAAAAAAAAAAAAAAAAAAAAAAAAAAAAAAAAAACTGCCAAATAGTAGCAAAATAAAAAACAAACAAACAAACAAACAAACTGAAAATAGCTTAAATTACCAGAATGAAGTAGAGCACATTTTTACTGAATTAGGCTGAAATTATTTTTGAATGTAAAAAATGTGAAGTTAGCTGAAAAAGATCAAATTAGCATAGAAACAGCTAAACAGTAGCTTTGTGGAGAAAGATGCTGAAAAACATACGGAATAGTTGAAAGAAGCCCTGAATAATAAATATAAACAGGATCACAATAGTGTGAATGTTTAATAAGCATTCACACTATTACAAAAACAAACTCGAAGCAGCAAGCTTGTTGAAAACTTGTGTCATTTTCCAAACTTTAGGCCACAAGTGCAGATTTGTGATGTTGCAACAGCTGCGAACAACCAGTAGATGGCGCTGTTTGACCACTTTATCTTTGACATTCTAAAATAATTTTTTTTTTAGCTCATATGAAACCAGTTTAACAAGTCTCGATGTTTACAGCTGTCAGCCTGGCACAAAACACCGGAGGACAGGAGCGTCTCAAACCACGTAACGTCTAAGAGCTTTTACGCTTCAAGTCATTTTTAATCAAACCTTCATGCACAGTTTTCTTTCAATTCCTGTCTCCATCCTGTCTGTGTGCAGTATCAAAGTGTCTCACTCTCCTGATTGAGATCCATCCCATAAAGGACACTCAGGTCCTGAAGGCGGTGGACTGCAGGGTCAAAGTGCAGGTGGAGTTTCGACGTTTGTGATGTTTTGCAGCTTTTTTCAGATCTCTGCATCAAACATAAGAGCTCGGATTTTATATGTGTGCAGTCAGTCAAAGTTTGTTAAAGTTCATTCAAATGTTGCTAAAAATACTTTTTACATATGTCTAAAAGTCAGTTTTGTACAAGAACACGTTTAATTTTAACCTTTGCGCAAACATTTTGACAAATCGCTTGAAAACAGCAGCATTATTCAGGCTTTTTTATTTCCTTTACAGATTTTTATGTCATTTTATTTTTACAGAACCTTTAAAGAGAGAAAACTCTGCTGTTTTTGCTCTTTGATGTCAGAGCTTTGGTCTGTGTGAAGCTGTGGAGTCTCAGCAGGAGGCCGCTCTCTCTGGCCAAACCTGGGACTTTACTCCAGACAAAGCAGCGGCGTTTTATCTGCTACTTTTACAAATGCTTGAAAAAAATAAACAAATCAACAAATGCCAGGAATTTAAATATCAGCCGTGTGCTTGGATCCAGATCATTTCTGCTTTTGCCATTTTTCCCCCTTTTCATTTAGCTTTTTCTGTTTGATGTTAGAAGCAGCTCATTTATGGGTGTTTCTGTTTTATTTATATATTTATTTTCTAGTTTCTCTATCAAGACACTGACAGGAAATCAGTGCTGGAGAGCCATTTGCTGCTGCTGACTGAAGATGGATGTAAGTTTATAATCTGCCACTCCTGAAGGGGAAGGGAGTGTTTTTGCTCATGTTTGTGTGTGTCTGTTGGCAAAATATGTTATTTTTATTTATTTATTTATTTATTATTTTTTTTTAACCACAATCTTTATTTAACCAGGATAAAATAAAATAAAAATTGAGATTAAAAACCTATTTTTCAAGGAAGTCCTGGCCAAGAGGCAGCAACAAATACAAGACAAAAATTACACAGTTAAAAGAAAACGCCAAGCTGTATAAAAAAATAAAATAAAATAAAAAAATACAGGTACTATAAAACAAGCCAGCTATAAAAACAGGTACATTTCATTGAATTGGCCTCAATAACTTTTAGTTTGGATGTAAACGCACTGAATTATATGAATTCAGTCAATCTCAGAGTTTCTTGTAGCGAGTTCCAAGAAGAGGGAGCAGCATGAATGAAAGCCTTTGTCCCCAATTCAGTTTGAGCAAAAGGGACAGAACGAAGCGAAAAGTAGAAGAGTCATTTCTCAGTGCAACTGCAGTACAAATATTGGCAGGCAGGAGTCCAAGCATTGCCTTGTACCGGTAAATAGAAGTTAACCAATGGGAGTTCCTTGGGGCAGCCAGACCAGGCCATCCCATCCGTGAATATAAATCACAACAGTGTGTTGACATTTTGCAGTTTGTAATGAACCTCAGAGAAGAGTGGTAGACAGAGTCAAGCATCTTAAGATCCAAAAGATCTCCATAGTCCAACACAGACATAAAAGTTGCAGAGACAAGCTGCTTTTCAGCAGTATACAAAAAACAACTTATTTAGAAAATAAAAGTCCAGCTTTAATGTTAGCCTTTTCACAAGACTTTCCACATGGGGTTTGAAAGTGAGGGAATCAGCAATCAAAATGCCCAAATATTTATATGTGTGAACCAGCTCTATTTCATTTCCACTGCAATAAAACACAGAGGAGAATCTTTTGTGGACCTCTGGATCTGGAAAAGTACATGAATTTAGTTTTTAATCTGTGTTAACACAGATAAAAACAAGTTTTAATTTTAATAAAGAGCCTAAAAAAGCTAAGTCTGGTCCTCTGGACATTCATACATTGAATGTCCAGAGGACCAGACTTAGCTTTTTTAGATTTTTCTACCTGGATTATTGAGCATGCATCAGGGTGTTTAATAAAGAGCGTTGGATGGCAGCAAATCTTTTTGTAATAGTTCAATAGCTTGAGTAGGAGTGGATCCAGTGCAATAAATAAATGTACTGTACTTATATAGCACCTTTCTATCTTCTCAAGACACTGAAAGCACTTTACACTACAATCTGTGTCCTCATGTACCCATTCATACAGCACTCTGCTAGATCTCTACAAAGCTACTGAGAATAATCAGTGCTTTAGATCACATTCATACACCGATGGGACACACATCACAGGCAATGAGGGGTTCAGAGACTTGCCCAGGGATGCTTTGGCATATGACTGCTGGTGGATTCGAACCCCCAGCTCTTGCATTGGAGGACGACTGCTCTAACCACTCAACCACAGCCACCCCTGCGTCATCTGCATAAAACTGCAAATTAGCATCAGACACATTCTGTCCCAATCCATTTATATAAATTATGAATAGAAGAGGACCTAACATAGAACCCTGCAGTACCCCCATGAACTGTTACAACTTTAGATCACAAATGGTCATATTTAATATACTGTGTCCTGCTCCTGAGATAATTTGTGAACCAAGCAACAGCTTGATCTGAAAAACCAGAGTCCCGCAGCCTGGCTATCAGAATGTCATGCTTTGACAAATCAACAGAGCCACACAGCACTGCTTCTTAACTAGAGCAGTTCTTGGCATGAACCACTGTTTGAATTTTACTGAAACTTTCAGGAATTGCTCATTGGATACATCTAGAAATCTTTAAATAACGGAGACAACCTAATGTAAAATGGCTGCTCGCTGCCACATCTAAGCATCCTTAGACACAGTAATCACTTTAACTGAGCCAGTTTTATAGATTTTGAGCTTAAATTTGGTATGCTAGTAGCTAGTCATCCTCAACAAATACTCTGAGTGCTAACAAATCAAGCAGATCTGTATTAAAATCTGTTATTAACTATTACAGTCATCTGTGTCTGTCTGTTAGCAAAAATATTTCCTGGAACCCTGGATGGATTTTAATGAAACTTTCAGAAAATAGTTACTGTATTAGATTAATATCTAAAACTCAAAGCTACTTTGAGACCACTCAATTTAAGACTGCCACCACAGCTAACAAAGCAGGTGTGAAGAGGAGGGGGCCTAAGACTGAGCCCTGTGGAACCCCACACAAGAGAGGAGTAGGGGAGGACACGTGGTCACTAAAACACACAGAAAGTACGCTCGGCTAAGTAGGACTGAAACCAGTCCAGTGCTGTACCGCTGACACCCTCCCCCACATTGTTTGAAACGACACAGTAAGATGTTGTGGTCCACTGTGTCAAATGTAGCTGATAAATCTAAAAGCAAGAGGACAACACCGTCACCAGAGTTGATTGCTAAAAATATGTTGCTGAAAACTTTTAAAAGGGCAGATTCTGTACTTTGTAGAGATTTAAACCCAGACTGTAAAACCTTGAGAATGTCCTGTTCCTTCAAATAGGCAGATACAGGTAGTCCTCGACTTACGACGTAGATCCGTTCCTACGCGGCGTCGTAAACCGATTTTTGACGTAAGGTAGTTGGTTGTACACTACATTTCAAGAATTTTTGAACGAAATGTCAGTTTAGAGATTGGCTTGTAGTTGGCAAGAACAGAGGGGTCAAGAGTGGGTTTCTTGATCAGAGGCTGGACAGCTTGCATGTTTAAAAATTTCCAGGGTAATAGCTGAGAGTCATACTCAACACATTTGAATGGGAATATTGCACATAATATCATTTGCATTGACCAAAATGGCTGTAAGTCTGCAATTTCACATCATAAAATGATTTTAGTTTAAGATTTTGGCATCAAATGTGGCGTGCAATAAGCGTCAGGAACAATGCCAGGCTTTTAATTGTGTTTTATACATTTCTGCTGGCTGAGGAGCTGAAGCATGAATAATTAACCGTATTTGTGTTTCAGATGTGGATCTGTACCACGTGCTGCTGTGCAAACAGGAAGGCTATAGAGTGGTGAGTTATTTCTGGGCATCTTGAAGAGCACGTGTCCAATAATTAGAAAGTAAAATAGTTGGGAGGGTATTTTCATAACCTCAGTGTAAAGATGGTTTCAGCATCATCCTCTGTTTCCTGAGTGAGTTATCCTCCCGAGCAGCTTCACATTAAAAATTCAGTGTGTCCGCGAGGCTGAATCTAAATGTGTCTGTGTGAGCCAGGTGATGGCAAATCCTGAGCGTTTGTCCAAAACAGCCGAGAGGATCGTGGAGGATTTCTGCTGGGCCCAGTGGGACGGACACGCGCAGAGACTCTACTACCTCACGCTCAAGGTAGCTGCATACAAATCAGCCGCCCAGGGCAGGCGATCGTGTTCGCTCACACTGATGTGGCTGTAAATGACAGGGTTAACGCCGCACGTGGGAAATGTCTCTCGTAGGACAAGTTCCTGCTGCGGTGTGTTCAGTTTCACTCCAACCATAACTTTGAGACTGTGGTGAGTCAACTTAATGTCTTACTGTAGGGATTACTGTGATAGTCAGTCTTTTTTTTTGTTCAGTAAAATTGTGTGTTGTTGTCCAAACAGTTGGAGCTGGCTTTAGCGTTGCCTGCCAATTCTTTCCACGCCGTCAAGTAAGCCGATCAATAATACCAGAGTACAAAACAATCCATTGTCTCTAAGTTGAAATGACCTGAAGTGTTTTCTTTTATCTGTTTAATTTACAGTTATGGGAAAATAACTATACACAATCTTTCATCTGTATGGTTTTACATATCAGGACCTAATAAAAATGATCTGGTTTTATCAGGCGCTACAGTTATTCTTGTCAAACCTTAAGAGAACAAAACAAACAAACAAACAAAAATTAATAAACACAATGGATAGCCATTTAAAATTTCATCCACTTGTGAATAATTTTTCTGAAGAGTGATGAACTCCAAATTATTTGGAAAGGATCTAGGAGAGTCAAACTCAGTTACCAAAAGGAGCTAAAATGTAAAAACTTTGTCGAAGGCACGAGCCACTTTCAGCTGATACATTAACTCGAGTCAGGTTCCTGATATCTTTTCTTGGTTTCAGGTTCATGAACAAAAGTTTGATCTGTCTCATTTGATGTTCTGTTGCTCTGTTCACATCAGAATCAGTAATGACAGAATGATCCAGCCGTCTTTCTAACTTCAAAGTTAACCAGCTGCCAAGAGAAGTCTACACTAAATTATGTATTTATCAGTTATTTTAAAGAAAAAATGAGAAGGTATACAATATTTTACATTTAAATTATCATCTTGGGGGACCAGATTTGGCCCGTGGCTCTTGAGTTTGACATATGTAATTGCTGATGTCTTTCCATCCTGGCATTGTGTTAACGCCCTGTATGCTCCAGATCCCTGCATTTGCTTCATTCCCCTTTACATTAAACAACTCTTGTTTCTTCTTTATCAGTTTAGGTTTATTTTTCTTGACTAAATGTAAAACATGGTAAAGACCAAAGCTTTGTTATTATGTCCTGATATCTAAAACCTTCAAATTAACAAAAAGGCTATAACTTTATCGTTCCTGTGACTGTACTGTATGTACAACCACCATAAAGTTTGTGTTTGTCTCTGTCCAACAGATTTGTAAATCTGGGTTTTGACCACTATAAGGTTGAAGAACCGGAGAATGAACCTGTTAGGATGCAGGTGTTCACAAACCCAATCGGTAACACCAACAGTAATCTGTTCACACTTATTTTATCTTGCTTAAAGAAAGAGTTATACTGAGTTTGTAATGTTTGTTTGCTTTTGTATTTGCAAAAAAAAAAAAAAAAAAAAAAAAAAGAGGGTAAGTCTC
>JARVLU010000646.1:8493910-8510325 GCA_031762415.1 Simpsonichthys santanae | reverse complement strand
GACCCCCCCCCCCCCCCCCCCCCGCAATCAACCAAACACAAAGAGAGCAGAATGTAAAATTGATGACAGAAGATCAGAAAGTGATTAATGTCGGTGTAATTTAAACTTTTCATGATAATTCACGGAATCAAGCAAAGTTTATTGTTACGTTTGTCATTTGCTTTGTAAAAACATAAAAAGTAAAAGTTATGGAACAAACAACATGACAATATAATACTCTATTACGGTATTTACTGTGGACAATCATCCAATATTACATACCTATGATGGTAACATTATAAAAACCTCTAGAATTAGTAGAAAAACATGTTTTTTCAGATTAAGAGACTATAACAGCCCCTGCTGTTCTGCAAATAGATAAATAATGCCACAGTGGACTTAAGTCACATTTGAGACCAAAAAGGTTGTCAAACTATGAATTTCAAAATAAAAAAGGAACATATGTGTTATGGCCTGAGGAAAAGCTAGGACAAGGGGAGGTAACATAAATGGGGACTCGTCCGGGATTGCATTAAATATCCCGGATGAGCCCCCATTAATGTTACCTCCCCTTTTCCTGGCTGAACCGGGTCATAACAATATGTGAAAATCTGAATCCTAGAAGAAGCAAACCTTGAGTCTATACGTCCTACCAACAAATTGTTTGATTAAACACTCCTGCATGGATAAATCAGAGTTAAAAATGTTCGGTAGAAGGAAAATAAAGAGTTGAATCCTTGGAAACATATCTACAGGATTGATTATTAGTAAGAAGCTTTTAGCTGCAAACAATACTGCAGAAAGATTTTACATCAGATACAAGGTTTGCCACAAATAAGCAAGATGGATATGAAGTACAATGGATGTAATAATGGATAATTCTCCTCATATAAGTCAAATACTATCTGTAATTTGGTGATTTGAAGACAACGATGAACATGCTTTGTGATACACAATGTGCAATAAATTTGGAGTAATTTATTTCTTTAATTTTTGCTTTAAGCTAGGTAGACACGTTTAAATGATGTAGCTTTGGGGAAATCAGACATATCCCAGGGTTAGATAAAATTCAAGAAAAGGTTAAGAGTTTTAGCCTAAAGTTGTTCTTAAGTTGCTCATCTCTTGAGTTATGTTACTTTCATTCTTCTGAAAATAGTCAGGTAGCTTTCAAAATCTAATGTAAAACTTTAAAAGACCTTCAAAAATGTCTAAAAATCTGTTAAGAGCATTTTTTTAAAAGATTGAACAAAGTCTGTCTACTTAGAAGCAAAATATAAAGAAATATGACATGGGTGAAAATTTATAATTTTAAAAGTGCAATCTTATGTGTGACAATAAAGTCTTTACTATTAGATGTATACATTTAAATTGTTGATTGAATCTTTGATTTAAAGAATCAAGCACAAAAACTCCTAATGACAGCTTGGGCTCATACAAACTTCTGTAATTTTTTTATACCAATAGGTAAACAATTAATTCAATTATACCTAATTAATACTGATTTAGAAGATTAATAATATGCTGTTTGATCTCTAACCTTTGTATGTTTTGGTTTAACTTTAGGAAGCCTGTGTGTTTGCTACAGCCAGCCACTAAAAGACCAACAGGAGCTGATCTACACCTTGGTTTTACTTCACAAAGGTGCATTTCTCTTATCTTTATTATGGAGTGTCTTAAAAAGCAGTCAATCATGTAACTGGCCATGATTGTGTGTTCAACATCTGTTAGCAAAATATCTGAAGAACCAGTGGACATGTTTTATAAGAACCATCAGATGTTAATCAATATGTGGATTCAGCCAATGAAATATGGCTAATAGACATTAGCCATTACACAAGTGGCTGTAGATCAGTCAGTTTTAAAGATCTTGAGCTAACATTTGGTGTGGTAGTAGCTGACAGTCATCCCTAACACATATTCAGAGAGCTAACAGATTGTGTATTATTTTTGTTGAAATCTTTGGCATGCAATTGTTGCACTCCCGAACAGACACGTCTTTCACTTGGAAACTTTTCCTCCCTGTCCTTTATTAATTTTTTACGTGGAGCATTTTCTCCACATGCATGTTTTCCTGTCCAACCCCCAGCTGCCGTCTCCAGCCACACACGCTGACCAAATGACGTCACTCACTCACCTTCAACCTCTCAGCAATGACACCCAGCATATCATCATCCAGGAAAACAGAACAAAAAACAAACAAAAAAAACAATATTGTGCATGAGCATTTTTTAAAATCAAACTATACATGTTATTCTGTGCAGCTATATGTTTGCCACAATATTAACATGTATTTCTAGGTCGCAACACAATTGATTCCATCACGGAACGCTAGTTTCATCTAATTGTTTTTATTTTATGATAATTTGACAAATGGTTTCTCTCACTTCCTGCCAGATTGCAGCAAGAAGTTCAGAGTCTCTCTGGGCAGTGAAACATCATCACAGAACTCCTCCCATTTCCACCCGGTCTTCATCCCTATAGGTCAGTGCACACAGAAATGCTTTTTGTTTCAAGTACACCCCCCACACACATACACCTTACGTATGTACGGTGAGGTAATGCTGAATGACTTTGATGGAGGTTGTTGAATAAATTGCTGACTGAAGTGTTAAAGATAAAAAAGCGACACAGAAGCTACAAGCTAAAATCACCAAAACAGTAGCTAAAAGCTAAAATGAACAAAACCATAGATGTAAGCTGAAAATAACAAAACTGCAGCTAAACGATAAAACAACGAAACCAAAGCCAGAAGCTAAAATTAGCAAAGCAAGTGCTGCAAGCTAAAATTGTCAAAACGGTAGCTAAAAGCTAAAAAGAACAAAACCATAGCTGTAAGCTGAAAATAACAAAACTGCAGCTAAACGATAAAACAACCAAAGCCAGAAGCTAAAATCAGCAAAGCACGTGCTAGAAGTGAAAATTGGCAAATTATTAGTTAAAACATAAATATTGCAAAAACAGTAGCTAAAAGCTAAAAATGTGTAAGCTGAAAAAACAAAACTGCAGCTAAATGATAAAATAACAAAACCAAAACCAGAAGCTAAAATCATTAAAGCAAGTGGTACAAGCTAAAATGATCAAAACAGTAGCTAAAAGCTAAAAAGGACAAAACCATAGCTGTTAGCTGAAAATAACAAAACTGCAGCTAAACAATAAAACAATAGAACCAAAACCAGAAGATAAAATCAGCAAAGCAAGTGATACAACTAAAATAATCAAAACAGTGGCTAAAAGCTAAACAGAACAAAAACATAACCATAAACTGTAAATAACAAAACTGCAGCTAAATGATAAAATAACAAAACCAAAGCTACAAGATCAAATCAGCAAAGCAAGTGCTAGAAGCGAAAATTGGCAAACCGTAGCTAAAAAATAAATATTGCAAAATTGAAGCTAAAAGTTACACGTGGCAAAATAGTAGCTGGAAGCAAAATAAGCCAAACCATGAATCAAATCTAACAACAGCTATCCACTAAATCTAAAGCTATAGCTTAAAGCTACTACAGTATTAGCCAATCCATGGCAAAAAGTTACAGTTAAAGTAGTATTTAAAACATAAATGTAGCCAAATTGTAGCTAAAAACTAAAACATATGAAATGAGAACATTTTATGTAAATAAAATATATTAACTAAGAAAGTATAAAAGTCACACACTCTTGATCAAGCCAAAGGTTTTGAGTCAAATGGCACAATGTGGAAAATCCTCACAGAGGAAACTACAGTATGAACAGGAAAATAAATAGCGTGAGTGCTGAGTCGGTGATATCTGCCGCTCATCAAGCATACAGACACTGATTGAAAGCTGTCTGCTTTAACATGCAGGTTACTACATCCTAGTGTATCTGCAGGGCCACTTCCTCCACTGCATCAACACCAGGCAGCAGGAGATGCTCTGCCACTCCCTCTTCCTCTCCGGTAACTCACGCATTAAAGCTCCTGGGATGCTAACTTCCACCCTGTTTGAAAACACTTTTTTTTTTCTGAACGTTCTAATAATAAGGCGATGAGGTGAACTTGGGCCTGCAGTGTGAGCCGGTGAGCGTCACTGTGCTGCACACGGACGACCAGTCTGGTGGTTGTCTGCTGGTGGGTGGAAGGATTCACACGGCTAAGCTCAGCCCTGCGTACCTGCTGCAGATCTTGCGATCAGACGCCCGACCTAGGTGAGACCAGTTCAAAACTTGGCTTTGAGCTGTCTATTTATGCAAATGTATGGTTTAGTATCAAATTCTAGCACATTGCTGTTGGCTATCCACCTGTTCATCTCCCTGAACTGTTTTATAAAAGGTAAATGTGTTGCTTTCTTCTTTGTCCCAGCGTTAAAAGTGACCCGCAGCGCCTGGCCGCCCTCCACTGCCTGCTGGTTTACATGGGAAGCGACCCAATCCTGGAACTGAAGGTGCAGATGCAGACAGACTACTGAAGCATGCAGACCTTTATGCATTTTCATTCCAAACTATTTCTTATTCTAGAACATAGAATTAAGAGAACACTGGATCAATACAGTCTCCCTGAAGTAGGGGGAACTCTGACGGGGTGGCAGGATAAAGAAGAACGAAAACAGAAAATTCTTGTCAAAGAGCTTCATATGAGCCAAAGCGCACTCCCAGGTTACCGTTAGGTACTTTATCCAGAAGGAAAATTAATGTTCAAACAGGAATAAACATTAGAAAGAGGTAGCAGCTCTGCACTTCTGCATAAATGAGTTAGAAGCCAGCAGTTGGTAAAACTACGGCAAGAGAAACAGAAAAATCCACCCAACGCCAAGAAAGAGCTAAAGACAGAAATTCCTGTCTGGGTTTTTTGGTTTGCTCTGCTAAGACTTTATTAGTATTAGGTCCAACAGCAAAAGTTCCAGCAGCTATATAGATGCAATAAATTATTTCTCCAAAGGTTATATATACGTCACTGGCTTCATTAGGGCACATACAGGAAGGAAAAACGGGACAGAACTGTTTGTTGTCTGCAGCAGCAAAGTAAAGCCTTTAATACAGTGATTGCTTGTTAACAAATTCGTAGGAGCTTGCAACCTAAAGGAAATGCAAATTAAAGTCTCTCACTTTTTTGTTTGGCATTAACTCCACCGTTTGGTTGTTACATTAAAAATTTCTGAACTAAAATTGTCTTGCGGCAAAAACATGTTTGTTTAAAGCAGCTCTGAGGTGCCGTGTTTGTGGATTTACAAGGCGAAGGTCTTTCCTGAAGGGCATCATTACAGTTTCATGTTTGTGTAATGCAGATGAAGCGCTCTGAAGCTAAATAATTTAAAATAATCTTACTGGAAGCTGAAATTGCTAGAATATTACCCTTTGACACGAAGAGAGTCTGAAACTAGTAGGAGTGTAATCTATTTTGAGTAGTTGCCTAATATTCAAAGTATTTTACAAAGCAGTTAAAATATTAATTTTATAGAAAGTTAGGGGAAGGTTATAGATATTTTTCAACCAGAGACCACAACAGCTCAGTCAATTTCAAAATGAAGCCAAGGATAAAGTCTCAAAAACAGATTGGCTCTGTTTAAAATGTGACTAAATAAATTGAAAGTTAAATTTCAGTGCATCCGGAAAGTATTCACAGCTAGGCCTGTCACAATAACAAACTTTACTGGGTGACTGTCTCAGAAATGATTGCGATAAGTTATAATATTGCTTGAAATTTGACAATAATTATTAATTATTGTCAAATTTGAGAAGAAATGTTAATTTGGTTTGCATGTAGTACCTTTTTCAACCACCGGATGGCAGTACAAGACGGTTTGAACCGAAGGATGAATAGTGAGGGAGTGAGGAGTGTGTCTCTTAAAGAAAAATGGGAGGGAGGCCCCTTGACGTGAAATGGGCTGTCTCTCTTCGGTTCTCAAAATGGCGGATACTCAGTGTGGTTTGAACTCTTTAGCATAGCATTTTTCACACAAAGCTTTTAATTAAAAAAAAAAAAAATCAGTAAAGAAGTTCTCAGCTTCTTTTTGCAGGGAAAACATTTTTACATGAAGGCACAGGTTTCAACCATGAATTTGGAGCTTTGACAAGGCAGAGGTTTTTTTTCCCCGAGGTCGGCCTGTTAGCTTAGCTTCTCAGATTAGCTGCTTTTAACAATCCAAAAACGCAATTTCGGACAGTGAAAATGGATTTTAAAGAGAAAACAGAAAGGGCGGAGTCAATGAAGAGCACTGGAGTTGAGCTTTTTGTCATCCAGTGTCTTCAGAAAGAGAGAGGCATAAAGAAACGATAAAGCCGATAAATGAAAATGAGGTTGATAATTTTCATTAATCATGCATTTAATTGATTTATTGTTTATCGTGATTGGCCTATTCACAGCGCTTCACTTTCCCCACATTTTATGTTGCAGTCTTATTCCAAATTGTATTAAATTAATCTCTTTCCTCAACATTCTGCACACAATACCCCATTATGATAATGTGAGCAAAGATTATTTAAGATTTTTGCAAATGTATTAAAAATAGAAAACTAAGAAAGTATTCACAGCATTTGTCATGAAGCTCACTTTGAGCTCAGATACATCCTGGTTCCACTGAACATCCTTGAGATGTTTCTACAAATTAAGTGGAGTCCATTCAATTGATTGGACTTGATTTGAAAAGGCAATAAACCTGTCCTACAGAAGGTCTCACAGTTGATAGGGCATGTCAGAGCGTAAACAGCAAGCATGAAGTCAAAGGAATGGTCTGTAGACCTCCGAGACAGGATTGGTAGAGTGGCCAGACCAAAGCCACTCCTTAATAAAAGGCACATGGCAGCTTGTCTGGAGTGTTTCAAAAAGTACTTAAAAAGATAGCACCATCCCTACAGTGACACATGGTGGTGGCAGCATCATGCTATGTGGATGTTTTTCAGCAGCAGGAACTGGCAGACTAGTCTAAATTGATTACAGTATTTAAAAGGAAAAACTGAAAAGGATTTCGAACCAGCTGAATGTGCCATTGACAGTGGACGAAAACAAAGTTTCTGTGTTGCTTTTTATAACATTAACAGAGTATGAGGTCTGTTTTATGTTGTTGAGGTGATATTTAAGTGAAGAAGACTTCTACTCAAAGGAAACTTAACTGCTGTGTGTTATTCATTCTGGGTTTATCCATCCAGACAGCTTTTAGGTCCTACAAAGGAGTTTTTCAATAGTGCTGAACTCCAAAATAGACGCTTATTTATTTGATTATTTTACATTAAAATGTCCTGCAAAAGTTGTATCTAAGGAAGTTTAAGTTGAAAGTGTTCACAAATTCATCCAGTGAATATATAAGCAATGATGTGTCACTATCTCTGCAAGAAAGTGATTTTTTTTCCACAGATGGGAAAGATTACTTCAGTGTGGAGGATTAGTTAGAAATTATACATTTAATTATGCTGTCCCCTCCCACACCCACTCCACTGTGTTTCCACCTTCCTTCTAGATAATTGAATGGCTGTGCGACAACGTGAACCCCTTTGAATCTTTTGATGAGATCCAGGAGTTCATTTTAGGTAAGTGGCAGCTAAACTCCTAAATCCCGCTATTCTGTGTTTTTGAGTCTTGATGCTCTTTTTCTATGGTTTCAGTCCGTGGTCATGTGCAGATCTGTGCAGCTAGAAGAGTTTATTTTAGCAAAGATGTTGAGGACTCGTACAAAACAGGACAAATATAGAAAAGTTCAAGCCGGTGCACATATGCATGCCTTAATGTACTCTTCTTGCATTCTGTGCAAGCATTTTATTCTACCTACATACACCATCACACTGAGAATAGATTACAGCTGATTATAAGACTTGTCTGAATATATTTGCATTTATTAGTGCTTAAATACATTTTTCAAACAAAGTCTTTAAGCTTTTAGAACACAAAAACACACACAAAGAAAAAACAAAAAACAAATCAGAGACCAAAATCCTCTTCCACACCGGATCAGTCACACACACATGAACAGTCTATACAGTCATTGACCTGTTCTCAACAAATGACAGAAAAGGCTGTCAGGTGTTCCAGAATCTTCCTGCAGAACCCTTCAGGGTGCATCTGATTTTTTCCAGATGGATATGGTACATGACCTCTCTTATCCAATGTATGTAAGCTGGGAGGTATGGGTCCTTGCAGTTGCACAAAATGAGCCTCCTGGCCAGAAGAGAGCCAAAGGCAACCCCGTCCTTCTCGTATTAGCTGAAGGACATATCCACAGGGATCACCCTGAAGATGAGTGGTGATGGGTGAACAGTTTTGACACATATCCCAGAGAAGTGTCAAAAATAGATTACCAAAACATCTGCTGTTTGTGACAGGTCCAGAATGTATGTAAGAATGTAGCTGGAGTTTGTTTACAATGATTACATGCGGGGTCCAGGTCGACTTTGATCTTGGACAGCTTTAAATAACATGTTAATATAGATTATGGTTATTATGGGTCGGGCATCTGATAAGCATGCTCCCTGGGTAGCTCCCTCGGGAGGTGCTTCGGACATGTCCAACCAGGAGGAGACCTCAGGGAAGACCCAGGACACGCTGGAGAGACTGTAGCCCTATTCGCACGGGATTAGTTTTACCTAGGGACCACGTGTAATAAATAAATTACTCCCCAACGTCTGCTTTTTATGTGGCGCATTCGCACGGGATAATCAAAGCCTGAGATTTAGCTGAAATTTACAGACATCTGTCATGACCGGGCCGGTCCATATAATGTGTGGGCCGGGCCAGTTTCAGGCTTTGATGTGGTTTTACGAATCAGCACACATGCATGCATGCACACATACATGCATTATATTTTACTCACTTCTTCCATTTTGCGTCACTGGGGTCGCCGGTGCCCATGTCCAGCCATCATTGTGCGAGGGGCGGGGTGCACCCTGGACAGGTCACAAGTCCATCACAAGAACACACATGGAGACAAATGAGACAAACAACCATTCACTCTCTCACTCACACCTATGCATGTTTTCGGTCAGTGGGAGGAAACCAGAGTACCTGGAGAAAACCCACACATGCACGGAGAGAACATGCAAACTCTACCCAGAAAGGCCCCTGGACTGGGATTTGAACCAGCAACCTTCTCGCTGAGAGGCAGCAGCTCTGCCAGTTGTGCCACTGTGCTGCCTGTGAATCAGCACAAAGAAAACTAAAGAAAACACAATATAAAACTGTGTTAATCTACTTGTTGAGGAGGAGGCAGGTCCGACCAGCCGGTTTAAGAGGTAAAAAACGTCCACTGACCCACCGATTGAAATGGACTTGTGATCTGTCCAGGGTGTCCCCTGCCTCTCGCGCAGTGATGGCTGGACATGGGCACCCCAGCGACTCCAGCTACCCGAAAAGGAAGAAGCGGGTAAATATAATGGATGGATGGGTCAGCTGATCACGCGTGCGTCTCCATCTCCGCACCTGCTGTCATTTGCGGTGAAAGAAGTAGCAGCATCTACAAAAGCCAAAGCGAGCAACGTGTTCATTTAAAATAGCCTTGTTCTATGCTATCCAAATTATTTTGTTTAAACAAAAACAAAAATCACCCAATTACATAGTCGACTCCGCCCATTTCTGTCCAGATCACAGATATGCCTATTGGCATTGGATTAGTATTATCACAGGACCTCGGAGTTCAGCAAAATATAGTAGGTAATTTTTACTTTACAAATTACTATCATGGCCGATTAGCACGTTATTAACAACACGGACAATCTCCGTAGTTATTACAAATAGCATGTGGTTCATAGGTAAAACTAATCCTGTGTGAATTGGGCTTATGTCTCTTGGTTGGTCTGGGAACGCCTTGGGGTCCTCCCAGAAGAGCTGGAAGAGGTGGCTGTGGACAGAGATGTCTGGTCCTCCCTGCTCATGCTGCCCCCGCGACCCGACTTCAGAACAAGTGGAAGATAACGGATGGATGGATAGATGTTAATATAGATTATCCTATATAGTATAGTGTGCCACTTACACTTGTGCTAATGTCTAGACAAAATTTCTGTGTACGTGGTTATTTTAAAAACTTTTAAAGAACAATTCTAACTTTTGTTTGGGCTGAACCTGCCTGTTCTCTCGTCTTTCTCCCCTGCGCAGCCTCTTTGTACAGAATAGTTCACGAGAAGTGTCTCAGCTTGGATAAAGTTCTGCCATATTCCTCGATATTTGCAAAGCAGGTACCGCACTTATGCATGCGCACGCATTCAGGTATGGAGAATAAATGAGCATCTTTCTGTGTGGACTGAAGTGACTGCAGAGGAGGGCGCACCTGCTGCAAAGTCCTTTTCTTTGGGCTTTAATTAGAGCATGCACTCACAGCTCGGTTGGCGTTTGTGTTCCAGGAGGTCCCAGTGTATTTGTTAGAGGTCCCTGGTGTGATTTGTACCACCGAGCTGCATATTCAGCCGGACTTTAAAGCAAAGGTAGGGAAAATTTTTCCATAACTTTTAGCAAAAGGTATTTATGACACACTAAATTAGAACTGAAAATTATGAAAATCTGTATGTTGTAAATACATATCAATAGAAATTCTTGAAATTTACCTTCTAAAACGCTTGTTTGACACATTTACTGTCCTTGCTTGTTTTGTCCTGGCTGTGTGGGCGATTCTTTGATCTTTGTTTTTTTTGTTTAACCCCTGTACAGCCCAGGGGTCCCCGGTGTTTCTGGTCAGAGCTGCAGTGGAACACAGAGAAAACAAAATATTTGGATGCTGTTCCAAACCCCAGATACAGACCCACACACGTTCAGGCCGACTGGGACAAACTGGTGAGTTAAAGAATCTTTCCTCTACCCTGATGCATCAATAATCTAGGTAGAAAAATCTAACAAAATAAAGTCTGGTCCTCTGGACGGATTCTTCTTCTTGAAAAGTTTCATCTTTTATCCAAAAGACTTCATCAAAGGAGTAACCCAGACCCGTGGTCATTCCATATGTTGTAAGAGTTTCAGAGGCACTGACATGTTTATTTTCTAAACATAAAGTCCCAGTGGCTTTTAAACACCAAAATACGTTACGGCAAAGACTGGTTCATCCCAAAGATCCAGTCACCTGGCACAGACAAAGTAATATTGTGTATGTTGTTCAGTGTCAGGAGGGCTGTGATCAGTCTTACATGGGGGAAACTAAACAGCCACTGGCCAAAAGGATGGCCCAGCACAGAAGAGCAACATCATCTTGCCAAGACTTTGCGGTCTACACTCATCTCTAGGCCAGCGGTCACTCTTTCAGGGATGAAGATGTTCACATCCTTGATAGAGAAGAACGATGGTTTGAGAAGTGAATGAAGCCATATTTGTGAAAAGAAACCGTCCATCTTTAAATAAGGGGCAGAGGCCTCCATGTCCAAATGGCTTACAGTGCAGTTATAGCTAGTATCACTCAGCCCTCTGTGAATAGCAAGTGGCCATCGGGCACTAACAATCAATTGTTAGGCTGATGGTCCTCCTTTATCATTTGAACAGCTAGTTTTGGCTGTCACCAACAATCTGGTTGATCCACTACAAGAAGGTGTTATTTATATGACTGAGTTTAGTGCAGCTCCTCAGACTGAAGTCTTTTGGATAAAAGACGAAACGTTTCAACAAGAAGAATCCGTCCAGAGGACCTGACTTTGTTTTGTTAGATCTTTTCTCACGTGCACAAACCACTTCTGAATCATTTTCATGCTAGAATGACAAAGTTGAAGTAGAGGATGAGAGAATGTATTTTTATGCACGTCCTTGTCAGAAGACCTGTGGGTACTGTTAACAGCGTAGTTTCCATCCTTTCCATCACGATGTTGTTGTTTCAGAGGTCCGAGAGAAGGCCCTCCAGCCAAATGACTCACATGGAGGAGAACACAAAGAAGTAGGTCTGCCTCCCACTGGAGATTTGTTAGGAACTGTGTAAAGATCTGAACCTGGAGAGAGGGGATGCATGACTGCTCTTCTGCTTTGTCTGTAATAATGAAATGCTTCTGTTCTATGAGGGTCTCTACGGTTCAAATCACAAACCTTCAAAGACCTGCTGGTTTACAAAGGTTGACTATCTTTTTTTTTTTTACTTTTTGTTCTGGTTTTTAAAAATGTAGCCTGATTTTTCTTTTCATTGGTTAATTGGTTCAGTAAAATGGGGAAAGGAATCAAACCAACAACTTTGACAGCCCCCACAAAAAGGACAAAAACAAGGAATGATACAGATCTTTCATGTTGTAATGGCTATTATAAAAAAAATTAAAAAAAAATCAGTTGGTGGACTAGAGTTTGATTCTGACAGAACTGATGAGCTAATGGCTAGTCCGAGCAGGGCAAGACGGAAAATAATTGTTTAACCTTTGATGAACTTTAATTTGATTCAAAATGACGGCCAAAGCTGAACTCAAAAATGGTGTTTGCTTTTTCAGGTATTGAAATAAAATCTAGGGTGGTAATAATTGAGTCACGATCATCACATGCTCCAAACCTGAAATGATCACGCTAAAAATTAGTTAAAATTTTTAGCATGCAACATAGAAAATTACTAGTTTTTGTTGTTTATGCATTACAAAGTATTCTGACAAAAACAGAAGAAGCGAAAGTCCTGCTGGACGTGCTATAGCTAGTTGCTGCAGTTATTTCTCTAACAAAAATTCACAGGATTTTATGTTATTCAGTTTAGATGACAATGCATGTGTAACACACAATCTGATGGCTCCTTAGATAAATAATGTTATTAACTGATTTTTTTTTTTTTTAATGTATGTGAATGTTTCTGTTCAGTGCCCTGAGATGACTTCTGTTGTGACTTGGTGCTATATAAATAAACTGAATTGAAACTGAACTGAATTGAATGTGTAGGTTTTAAAAAAAATGTTCTTAGCACAAACGGCTAAAAACTTTGAAACAGGAGTTGTTTTAATCCACTCGGACTAGCCATTAGCTTGTCAGCATGGTCAAAATGAAACTAGCTTTTTCAAACTGAGATAATTTTAGGATCTGTCTACAACAGGTAAGATATTTTTTTATTTGATTTCCCCAGAAGCCCACTTTAAAAAATCTTAACTATCCCTTTAAGGAATTGGTTTGTCATTTATTTCCTTTTTTCTTTTTCTAGAGTTCTTTCAATGGTGGACACCTGGTGTCTTGGTAAGACAGTCTAATCACCCCACCACCGCCACACACACACACACACACACACTCAGTCCAATAGATAAAGTTCTGGACAGTGAATGTTCATAAAAAATTGTCAGCTCGTAATATTGCACCAAACTTTGTGCAAGTGCGCTCAGCTCGGTGTATTCCTTTGAGCCTGCGCTCTTCACCCCCCCACTGGATTCACTGAACAAAACCTCCAAACTAATTCATCATGGAGGGAGACATTGTGAAAGGGGAGGTGGAGGGCAGTGAGAAAAGAAGAATATATAGTAAGAAAAAGATATAAACAAGTAGACCTCGATAATTACACAACAGCGAGGAGTTGGGTACTTCCCTCTCGCCTCTCAGCGTTTCTTTCCCTGTTCTTTTGTTTCTTCATGACAGCAGTGCAGCTGTTTTACATCAGCCTTCACACAGGACCTTCCCCGATCAGATCGTCCACAGAATATGATCTCATACCTCCACAATCCTCCCTAGATCCACCAGTAAACACAGACTCACATTCTGGCAACATCCCCTATAACCTTGTTTCCAACAAACAGATAACAACAAAACAAACAAACAAAAAAAACAACAACATACATTTATACTAATATACCTGTACTTGCAATTTCAAGAAATACTTTTTATTTTACTTTGATACGAGCAGCGTTTTATTATTAGGAGTAAATAAGGATAATGTTGTGCAACGTTAAAGAAGGGCAGAAAGTTGGTGGAAATATTTAGGTTTACTGATAAATCAGTGATGGCGTTGGGAATTGAACCGTATAAACACTGAATGATGCTACTGTCTGGAGGATTAAAAGAAGCTGGATATATATAAACACTGAATAGCAGTAATGTTTGGGCACTAACTTGAAAAATCCAAACTACCTTGAACACAAACCTTGAGCCCAGCTTATCCCTCATATATGGCTGAACATTGCCTAAATAAACTAGAGAAATTGCATTTCCTGCAAAAATGCAATGTACTTATTGCTAAAAAACAGCTAAAATTAGCTAAAAACATTCTGAAATATAGCTGACATGAAAGAACAAGCCTAAATTAGTATAAGAAAGCAGAAAGAACACATATGTACTGAATTAGGTTTAAATAAGCAGAAATGAGCACAACAAATAGTAAATTAGCTAAAGAAAATATAAAATTAGCTATAAATAGCTGAAAAGTAGTCGACAAGTTAGAAAGAACCTTAGACTACCAGAATAAAGTGGAAGGAGCTGAAAATGAGCAAAAAATATGTGAAATCACCTGAAAAAGCTAAATCTGACACAAAAACAGCTAAATAATAACTGAAATAGCATAAAAAGTTGAAACTAGCAAAAAAAAAAAAAAAGGCTGAAAGAAGCAAAAACACGTTAATTAGGCTGAAAGTAGCAGGAATTACCACGAAAAACTTAAATTTATCTGAAAACAGCTGAAATTAGCTTAGAATGCTAAAAGATAGTTGAAAATGCTGAAGCTTAAATTAACAGAAGAAAGCTGAAAGGTTAGTTGAAAGAAGCAGAAACAAGCACAAAAAATGGAAATTATCTTGTAAAAGCTGAAATTCGCAACAAAAAGAAAAACAGCTGAACAGTAGCTTAAAAAAAGCAGGATGAAGCTTAAATTACCAGAAGGAAGTGGAGAGACCACATGTTTGCTGAATTAGGCTGAAAAAAGTTGAAATGAATGCAAAAAAGTGGAATTAGCTGAAAAGAAAAAGCTAAAATTAGCATAAAACAGCTAAATAGTAGCTGAAAAAGCAGAAAAAGCTAAAACTAGCATAAATAAATAAGCTGAAAGGAACATGACAAGCTGAAATTAGCAGAAAGAAGTAAGGAAAAAGCACAAATATCCTGAAGCATGCTCAATAATTCAGGCAGAAAAATTAAAAAAGTTAAGAGGACCAGACTTAACTTTTTTAGAAAACGCACAAAAATGTTGAAGTTAGCAGAAAGAATCTGAAAGGATTACAAAACAGATGAAAAACAGTTGAAAGTAGCTGGAAAACGTTTAAAAATGCACAAGGAAGCTGAAAGAATCTGAAGCAGAACAAAATGTGAAAGGAGCAGTAAAATGTTATAAACACATTTAAAGATTTGAAGGATGAAAAATGAGCTCAATTAATTTCCTTTGAGACAAAAATTGCAGAAAAGGTTAAACATTTCAAAAAGCTAAAGTTGCACCAATACCAAAAGTCATAGCAAGATTGTCCTGAAAGAGCTGAACATTTTGATTTATGATTTGTTGAAATAGCACAAAAATTGTGGTACGAGAAAGATGCTGAAAAATGCACTGAAGAAAAATGGATCACAATAGTGTGAATGCTTCATAAACATTCACACAACAAAATGTAGAACTGCACATCTTGTGAGGTTCTGTAGCTTGTACCACCACAAGATGCTGACGAGCAGGCTGCATATGTGGCAACACTTTCCTGCAAGTTGGCCTTGCCCTCAGAGAGCTATTTATAGCATCTGTAGCATGTCATACGGAAACATCAAACAGCAGCTTCTCGTGTGCATGATCAAAGATGCTGTGAGTTTGAGTATGCTAGTGAGTCCAGAGTTAACTAAGCCGAAGCACGGTCCGCTTTCACGGGACTGACAGAACAGCAGATGCAGTCATTCTCACACAAGGCTGGGAGATGCAAAAATACACTAAAAATGATCCATTAATGAATGTGTTCCTTTTCTTCTATTAAAAAAAAAGAAAAGAAAACACAATCAAGTTGGCACTCTTTGTACGTTTCTATCAGTAGTTTGTTTAATTGTGGTTCGACCTGTCGTGCACTTCAGCTGAGCTTGTGCTTCCCTCTTTGTGCAGATAAGAAGCTGGTGCCACTTTTTCAGGAGGAAGACCATCATCAAAGGGAACTCATAGGCCTGGTGAGAGAACCACACAAACATATAAAGTGCACTTCATGGTTAAAAAAAATAAAATAAAATAACAGGTGAGGGACCAACTAAAATAAACCTTAATGCTACAGTACACAGTGATATTTAGGGGTTAGATGAGCACTTCCAAATTTAAGGAAACAGATTTTAGGAAGACGGTGCACAGTTCCAGCTCCACAGGAAATGTTTTTATTTTTTTGTGCAGAAACATGACTTTACTGGTTATGACCTCAAACTATTCTGGAGAGGAATCAAACAAGCTGACTATATGCTAGACTATAAAAGAGTCACATGGTGGGAGAGTTTGCTGTAATTAGACTCAACAAATGCATATGGCACAAACAAAAGTGTTATCTGGAAAACAAATGACACTAAAACAATGTATGTATGCAGTAATGCCTAAATAATACAACAAAAAAAAGGACAGAAACAGTTTAGTTTAGTTTAGTTTAGTTTATTTGTTCATTTTTTTAAAAAAGCAATACAATACAAAAATAATCCCATGAAC
>JARVLU010000646.1:8468144-8484970 GCA_031762415.1 Simpsonichthys santanae | reverse complement strand
CTTGTGTAGATTGTAAAGAGAGTGGGTCCTAAGGCTGAGCTTTGTGGTACACCATTGTTGACATTTAAATAACTGGACGAAGTACCATTGTGTTGAACACATTACTTCTAGCCTGAGAGATGACTGAAAAACAACCGATAGTGTGGTCTGAGGAACAAATATCTGAGAGCTTATGGCATAAGGTGTCATGGTCAACAAGCTTTAGACAGGTCTAAATAAAGTGTAGCAGTCAACATCCGATCAACACCAACATTAAAAACCTTCAACAAAGCAGTCTGTATTCTCTAAAATCAAAGTGGTAGCATCTGTATGGGCAGAGACTGTGACAAATTGCAAATTACGTTTGCAAGAGAGTTTGCAGAATGTCTAGAAACACTTGCAATTCTCACTTTCCGTACAGGACCTCGCTTTTGTGCCACTGGACTATTGAACAGGTTTGAACAATTTTCATGTCAAAATTTCTCTCAAAATAGTCACTGGTGTCTGGAACTTGTCTCAGTCCATTCTCATTGTGTTATTCAGTTAGAGTCCAAGTGAAAATTTGAGTGTTTTCTTGCAATGTTGTGTCTCCTGCCAGACCTCATATGTGACAGCCCAGTAAAATACTACAAAACTATTCTGACCACTGTTTGCTACAGGTAGCTGAAATACCACATTATCCAATAAAAAATTGGAACTATGCCTTGAACCTTAGAGCCCTGAGATGAATTGAGACACATCAACCCTCAGTGAAGTCGTAAATGGCATGACAATCTCGAACATTAAGAATGTCAGGTGTCATATTCTTGTGACATACCCATCAGAGATTGACTGAACTCACAAACTAATCCGTCGCCACACAAACCAAGTCATATTTAACAACAAATACACGCTCTGTAGTTTTTACACGCTTGTTTTTTTT
The DNA here is from genome assembly GCA_031762415.1 of Simpsonichthys santanae. Lineage (NCBI taxonomy): Eukaryota > Metazoa > Chordata > Actinopteri > Cyprinodontiformes > Rivulidae > Simpsonichthys > Simpsonichthys santanae. Next base: position 8,484,069 of record JARVLU010000646.1, on the reverse strand, counting down.
AATTCCCAACATTGAAATTATTTCTCTTTTTGTTTAGAGTAAACAAATGGCTCATTCGCCCTTTGCCTGCCTCCCCCACATTCGGTTATGCAGTCAGTGTTATGTAGCAAGCGAACAGTGAGGGGCCGAGTTAATCTGACAGCTTTCAGCATGACTTTGCAATGGATGATCACACGCGCACATCATATTGCTGGGTTACCTCTTTAAAAGTTGACTCACGCAGCGAGCAGCACCAGCCAGGTCTATCTCGGAGCGCACCAGCCGTTCCACATCTGTTTTTACACTTTTGTTTTTGATCTACAGCATTTCTTTTAACCGCTTATTGAAAAATGTTTACCAAGCTTTGCTGTATCGTCATTATTTTCAGTTGTTTTACTGTTTTATTTCTTTTTAGGCATTTATGAATTTTTTTTTTTTTGTCGCTTCTTTGCGCATTACTTTTTGTGGTTTAAAAACTCTCTGAGGCAGACTCTGTGGCATATCTTAAGGAGCTTCAAAGGGAACTGACTTTGTTTTTGGTCACAAGTAACCAACTCTGAACTCTCCAGTCAATTTACAGCCCTTCTTTCATCCTGCTTTTTTTTACTTGGACTCTCCTCTGTTGCCTTCTCTCGCTGCTATCCGCTTCATTTAATATCCCTTTTCTCTTTGTCATTCTCTATGCTCTTTCAGTGCTCAAGCTTTTTCTCCAGATTTATCATTTCAGGCATAATGCAGGCGCCCCTATCCTTGCACAAAACCTAAAACCCAAGGCGCTTTATTCAAAGATTACGACCGTGAAGGGCAAAAAAAACAACAAGGCTGAAAAATGTGTAGGAATATTCAAAGCGTCCCTGAAAAATGAGTTTGTTTTTGAAGGAAAGGAAGTTCAAACAGTTGGGATTTGTTGCTGGCAACTGAATTGAATACAAACCCATACCAGCCAACATTATGTAGCACATTTCCCTCTGAATCTGTCATCTTCTGTCAATTAAGGTCCTAAGTGGTACTGGAAGCTGAGCGTAAACACTGCCAATAAATTTAGATTAAAAAAAAAAAACTACAACCAGATGCAGCTCAAATGACTAAACTGTGAAGACTCAAAAGTCAAGAGGATTGAGCATTTGTTAGACCGTAGTTTAGGCAATATATCCATTAATTTCTCCTTTTTGGAATGTTGGAACTGAAAGTAAATGGATATATTTCATCATGTATAAAAGAAAGGTCTTTAGATGTGCATATTTTTGCAGTAATCTGCATATGTGTGATGTTTATTGCATCTCCAAGGGTTTGTGAGTTGGTGTGTCTCACGTTGGCTCCTGGTTAGTACGGCTTAAAGGGGGCGTAAGCGCCGAAGGGTTTGGGCAGAGGTAGAGATCCATTCTGGGGGATGTACGCGTTGGGGCGGGCCTCAGCAGTGGTGTACACTCCATTTGGCATCAGTCTCCATTTATCCCCAGCAAGCTGCACACACACACACATCAGAAGCGGTTTTTAATATTTAATTTAAGCGTGCATGACCTTGAGTGAAATACTTGAATTTTAACTTTCCAGAAAGGTAATCAAGTAAATGGAATAATCAAGAATACAATTCAATTTTTATAAGAGCTAAAGACAAACAGAAGGGCACCAGCAAAAATCAGTGTATGAACTGAAAGTAAAGCTGGGTAAAATAGAGATAACAGTGGTGTTCGGTCAAGGAATGAATGCAGGATGTTGTGTTTAAGGTAAGGAACCAAAGAAGTTAACTTCTTGACCAGAGGCTCCTGATAGTTTCTTACAAATAACATGAGAAACAATCAAGAAACTGAAGAAGATGCAAAACAACTACAAACAACAAAAATACACAGAACAACCACAAAGAGAGAAAAAACATGTACGAAGTGTGGAAAAAATAACAAATAATAACTAAATAAAGAGAAATAAATTAGTACAAATCAAGTCAAAGAGAATACTGAAACAACAAAAACTAAAGAAAATGCACAAAAACAACAGCAAAGTGAGACGAATTACTTTAAAATATATAAAATTGTCCAAAATTAACTAAAGACTAAGACAAGACCAACTAAAATGGTTACAAAAAAGACAACTACAGACAAACTATAAAACTACTGTATATACTAGGGCTATTCAACTGGCGGCCCGGGGGCCAAATTAGATCCACGGGTGAACTCAGTTCGGCCCACCAGTGGGTTCATTTTTAAATAAACAAGATTTTAAACAATAAAACAAACTTACTTAATGACAATAACTGCTGGATGTCTGACCCTTCAGCTCTTGGCTTTCAGTAAATGTGTCCCCTTAGTGATGCAGTTGAATAGCCCTGTATATATTGTAGGGGTTCAATAGACTAGTTGATTTTAGGACATCTCGCAAAATTTTTAAATTTCTGGTCGACTAGTTGCAGTCAGTGATAGTGTCACATGTCACGTGTCATGTGTCAGTGCCGGGCCACTTGCTAGAAACCGGATTCTTCCAAACAAATGGAAGTCGAGGAAAAGGCCAAGTCTTGGCAAACAGGTAAAAACTCATCAGCAGTATTTCACTAAAGATGACTCGTCCGGTTCAACTGCCTGCCCCATCACCACTCGCCCTGCTGCTTTTATTTTTATTAATCCACTAAATAAAATTAAAATCAAAACGGAGGTGCACCACCGCCACAATGGTTTATTTTATTTAGTAGATTAAATAAAATAAACTTCTGCAGCTTAATAATAGTTTTGTTTTTCCTGTGGCTTGTTTGCAGTATGATAAATGGTAAATATACACTCCCGGCGTTTTGTTGTTCTTTTTTTTTTGTTGTTGTTGTAAAGATGAAATGACATTTTATTGTGAACGGCGTCTTGAGTTTCTATGATGTCACATCGACTAGTCGACGTCAAGTCGACTTTTATCATGTTGAAGTTGACTTTTAAAACTATATAGACGTTCAACCCCTAATATATTGTAGTTTCAATTGAAATAGAAACTAAATATCTGGAATAAAGGAAAAAAAAAAAACAGTTAATGAGAAAACACTGGAAGTGTTCATCTACCTGACTGATAGGCTAGGGCACATAAATACGAAGTACTAGTTTATTTCACTACATTATCTGAGCTCAGAATCTGCACGACACATTGTTTTTCTTCAGTGTTTATTTCAGGCCTCAAAGAACTGTCGCTTCAGGGATTGAGTTGTAAAATGGCTTCAAAAAGCAGTGAACATTATTGGGTAGATCTATAAAAAAAAAGAATGTTTGCATTTAAACATCTCCCCAGATTAGCTTTAATATGTTAAGATCTGAGTCAAAGCTGTGACTGATTCTTCTATTGTTGACTCACAAGTGACTAAACCAGACCAAGCCCAGCATTTGTATATAAACTGTGTGCAAGAAATGCGAGCACAAGTACCCGTAAGTCACTTCAGCTTGGGTACATTTTAACTGTGGAAGGGAGTGTTGTTGTTTTTTTCCTTCATCGACTTTAATAAAGTCGAACAAACAGTCTACAGAACGCAGACAGTAGTGGGCAGGATTGATTTGAACCCAACATGGGTGATGGATCAATGCGTAATCGGTGTGGACTCCTGTGGAGGAAAGAAAATCAAGATCAATTGTGTCCATTTCCTCATGACTCGTTCTGTGGCTTCCACCCCACAGCAGCATGCAAATGAACCGCAGCTAATTCTGACTGAGGCTTTAAAACACGTCTGTTTGCTTGTGGACAGTTTAATCTGCTGGCGTCCGATCTGAGGAGTACGCAGAAAAGGATGACAAATGGCTTTGAGAATAAAACCGAAACGGCCAATAAACAGACAGGAATAAACAGCATCTGGAGTATCAGCAGGTAACAAAAATAAATCCTTAAAGAATTTCTCCCACTTTTATTTTATTTTTTAGTTTTATCCTTGTGCTTTCAGATTGTTCTTATTGTTGTGAACCAGTGACTGGAAGTGGAAAAAGGCTGTAAGAAAATGTCTTTTTGCACATCTGACTCTCCTGTCTTCATTTGCATGTGCTGAAAATGGTTCCTGACTTCCTGACTCTAGATTGTCACCTCAACATCATGTTTACTGCAACACTCAGCCTTTCTGTGTTCTTATGTTGCCCGTCAGCTTCATTTAATTTCTGACTAGTGATCCTTGTGTTTGTTTACCCTCTGCCTCTCCTCTTTGTTCCTCTGTCTTCTCTTCTTGTCCCGAAGCATCCTCCTCCGCTCCTCTTCCATCTCAGGAAAAGGCGTCAGGCCCTGTTCCAGCCGCTGTTGGCATCTGTCCATCTGGAAATACAAAAGCGTGCAAGAAACCATTCACTTTGTACTGTATTCCTTTCACTCCGTCCACTCGGCACCCTCACTGCTTGGTTCAGTTCGGACTGCACCCCAAAACAGGACGGCCGCACAAGTGGCAGGATGTTGGCAAAGTTGTGCCTCCCCATTTTTCTATCTCTAGTTTATGCGGCGTGCTGCGGGAAAACATCAGCTGTGGGGATTCTGCAGATTATTAACACAAACCTCTTAAAATATTAAGAGATGATGTGAGGAATCCAGAATATTTTATTATAGCAACAAATGACGATTGTGGTCAAATTAATGTCAGTTTTTACAAATGTTGAGGTTTTTTTTTTCTTCTCTTGAAAAGCTTTGGCGCTTCATCTTCTTGATTTACAGCTCACTTGTTCAATAAACATGATAATACGTTATGGTTGTGATTTGTTGACAGTGTTAGTGACTGAGGGCCTGTTCACACCTGTAGATAAATACCTGTTTAAGGTGATTTGATTGCAAGATGTCAGATCTGATGGAGAGCATTCACACCTGGCCGTTTAATGCACAGTATTCCATTACTACTTTGCATTTCATTTTTCGTGGACTCGCTCCATCGCAGTTTTTCAGAATAAGATTGGACGTGACACACAACTGGCTGATTAATGGATGAACCGCACGGTCGGCATGGAATTTTTATTTAGAATAAATTATTCTACATTATTTAGCACCTGCTGCACATTTGTGCAGCCCACACTGCAGGATCAGCTTCCTGCTGCAGCTGATCAGTGTTCTCTGTGCAGAGCGTAGAAGTGGGCGTGGCCAAGAGCGCTTGCAGGTGGCTGAGAGCAACAGAGGCAGAGAGAGAGAGGGAAATCATGACATACTTGTGATCTTTTAGAGTGTTTACAGTTTAGAAATGTTTAGAATATTGCAATAGTGTAGAAAGGGTTTAAAATGTCTTTATATATACTTAATACTTGTACTATTACTCCTACTTCGCAGTTTTTCACTTATCGCGGGGCTTCAGGGTATAAACGAGGGACTACTGTATATCCTGTCAGATATTTTACAAAGTGACACTATGATTGTCACATCATTAGCTGAATACAATGCAACATAAACAATAAAAAAAATATTGTGAGAGCTTCAGCTAAACAGTTTATTAATAAACCTATTAGCAAAAGAAAAAAAAAGCTGTATCTTTTAAATACATTACCAAAGAATGCTGTTTATCTTTAACCAACTAGCAGTTGAGTAGACTTTTTTTTTCTTCCTTTTTGCTTCAAGACATGAACTCTACTCGTGTGGAATCGTGTCAGTTCAGTCCTGCATCTCAGGACGGTTTGTGTTCAGACTACCCAATACACTGAGTGGATACATAATCGGTGCACACTGAGGCCATTCAGACCTGTATTCAGTGCTAACTGAATTCAGTCCTGTCAATAAGAATATTTCTGAGGACCAGGTGTGAACAGGACTTCAACAGTAAACAAATCGTTGACTAACTTGACAGAATCTTAACATATTCTAGGATTCACTTTACACACAAAATGCAACGTTTTGACATAACTGACTTTTTTATGGTTATGTCAAAGGAGTCCAGCAATAAGAACTCTTCAGAGACCTTTTGCACTTTAACCAACTCAATAAAAAAACTTTTAAAATATTTTAACTTCATTGTTCTGGTAATAAAAGACATGATTTGAATGTTCTCACCTTTCTTAACAATCGGTCTTTTTCCGGTAACGGGCAGCTCTTTGCACCAGTACGGACCAAAACCACTTCAGCTGTGGCTCAACTGCTAACAACAGAACTCCTCCTGGTTGCTATGGTTACAGAGGTCACTAAAAAAAGATAACCGTTAGCCTGACCTCTCTGCCTTTTTTCTTCAGACTGAATTATGAATAAATGGATAAAATAAAATTCAGTCAAATTTTTTTTGTTGTTGTTATCAAGCAACCCGTTCACATATAACTCAGACTTTCTCTAGAAATAATCTGACTGCTTGCTGCGGTGATGCCCGAGCGCTCAGCACAGTTGCTAAATATTAATTCAAATTCCCCGATGCCCCCACTTACTGTGCTCTCCACTCATTTCTTTGCTTTTTTTTTTTTTTACTAGAACTGTTTAAATTTTATAAACCCCTTGAAGCTTTGTTTTTTTCTTTCCCCGAGTCTAAATGTGTTTTACTGTGCAAATAAGGCGCATAAGCAGGTCTGGAGTGAAGAACAAGAAGCTTAGAAGACTGTTTGCTTTCTTCGATTGTGGTTAGTGGAGAGTAACAGGAATAACGAGAGAGGCAGTGGGAGACTGTGGGGTGAATGTGCAAATGGGAGAACAGTGTGGTGAACTTGGGGCAATCAGAACGGCTGTGATCCCGTCTGACCTGAAGCTCTTTCTCTTTAATCTGTTGCTGCTGAGACAAAGCAGCTGCTTGCTTCACGGAGAGTTCAGCAGAAACGGCCATGATGCGGTAGTTTGCGTTGAATATGTTGGCTCGGACCTTGTTCAACTGGAAGGAAGGAAACACAAACACATGCACAGATTAGGCTCTATTTGCACACAGATACAGAGCAGAAATACAAGTTTTAAAGTACTTATTCAGCTCACTTTTATTTGTGCCAGCTTTTGTTGCAAACTAATGCAGCTCAGTGCGTTATTGATGCAGTTACTCAGTACTTATTGTAGTTTCATTTGTCCTTTCACAATACGATATTTAAACTTACAATTGTAAGCTTCTTTGAACTATATGTTTCCCAAACATTTTTATGAATTCTGTTTAATAAATTTTTAGGGATGCACAATATTGGATTTTTGGCCGATATCTGATAGGCCAATATGCTATTTGGCCGATGACCGATACCAATACCGATATTTTTCCCCATAGACCTTCTTACAGAGACTCCATACTGTGGGATTAAATTACTACATTATTCTGCATGGTGTTTGTCAAAAAGGCCTGCTACCAAATGCAGATACCAAAAAGGGAGACGAAAATTATATATACAGTATACAGTACAGTAATTTTTGGTGTTTTAGCAGAAATCCACTGTGGAACTGGCTCAGCTTGGACTAGCCATTAGCTTGTCTCTCCTTTGAGACTTCCTGTCTGACATTTTAAACTGATGACTTCAACTGAACTTTGACTCGGTTCTACTAGAGGTAAGACATTGACTACTGATACCTCAACAAAGCACCTGAACAATTCTAAACTATTTAACGTTAAGCTTCAGACCTCAATGTGTCTGTCTAGATGTTACAGTCACTAGTCCTTCTTTAAACTCTAGTTTGTCGAGTTATTAGATCTAAGATTGCTACAGACAACAAAAGAGGAGAGAAAGTGCATTAGTCCTTAACTCAATGTGACTAATCTATATGCTCCTCACATGCAACACATTTCCTCTTCAAATGATTTATCAGTGTGTTTGTGGAAGAGACAGAAAAAGAAAAGTCTTTAAATTAAAGTGTAATTAATGTTTCTGAATCTGTGTGTAGACTCTACAGTGAGGGAGTGTGCTCTGATCTGATCTGTGCGGAGATGATCTAAGCCTCCTGATCTACCTTCTTTGCCAGAGTGAGGCTATCCTGCCTGCAGTTCTCCACCTGCTCCCCGAGCGGCTTCGACAGCCGGGTCACCTGCTCCGCCAGGAGTTGTTTCTCCAGCAACTGCCTCTCGCGCTTGGCTAGATTCACCTCCAGCTGCACAAACACAAGGACAAAGAGGCTGCAGACTTGCAACGAGACTTTCAAATTCATATGGTGACGTTGCCGTTTTTGAGTACCTGCTCCACTTTCTTGATGAGCTCTGCAGTTGATGGATCTTCGCCTTTTAGCTCCTTGTAGCCAACTGTTCGGTTCAGACTTTCCAGGGTCCTGTCTCTGGCCTCTGACAACTGTAAAAAAAGCAAAAATAAACTAGAAGAATTGCATTTCCTGCAAAAATGCAGTATGGATGCTTATTGCAGAAGAACTTGATGAGAAACAGCTGAAATTAGCTTAAAAAAGCATGCTGAAATGTAGCTGAAATAGAAGAAGAAGCCTAAATTAGCTGAAGAAAGCAGAAAGAATACATATTTGCTGAATTAGGTTTAAATAAGAAGAAATTAGCACAAAAATTAGGGGAAAAAAAAAGGCTGAAATTACCAACAACAAAAAAATAGCTGAAAAGTAGCTGAAAAGGCTGTTTTCATGCTAAATTTAGCTTCTTTTCTTTTATTTTAGCTAACTCCACATTTTCAGCTCCTTTCAGCTCTTTCTGCTTCCTTCTGGTAGTTCAAACTTTTTTCTGCTAAATAGTAGCTGAAATAGTAGAAAATGTTAAAACTAGCATAATTAAGTTGAAGGGAGTATAACAAGAAAAATGATCAGAAATAAGTATTTTAAATTATTTTACATTTTTATACTTTTAATGGATGTAACTGGTACCCTGTGTACACAATTTCGTTCCACCACATGCACCACATGTGGTGTGTATGACAAATAAAGAACCTTGAATACCTGAATATTACGCTGAAAGTAGCAGAAATTACCATGGAAAAACCTGAATTAATCTAAAATCCGCTGAAATGAGCTAAAATGCTAAAAAGCTAGCTGATATGTTAGAACAAGCTTAAATTAGCAGAGGAAAGCAGAACTGACACGCTTGCCCATTTATGCTGAAAGAAACCGAAATTAACACAAAAAGTGGAAATTATTGGGGGGGAAAGTTTAAATTAGCAACGAACAAAAAAAAAAAAAAAAAAAAAAAAAAAAACAGCTGAAAAGTAGATAAAAATGCAGAAAGAAGTTTAAATTACCAGAAGGAAGTGGAAAAAGCACATTTTTGATGAATTAGGCTGAAAGAAGTAGAAATAAATGCAAAAATATGGAATTAGCCAAAAAAGCTAAAATTAGCATTAAACAGATCAATAGTAGCTGAAACTTGCAGAAATAAGCTCAAATTAACAAAAATAAGTTAGAAGACGCACACAAATATTGTAGTTAGCAGAAATAATCTAAAAGAAGCACAAAACAGCTGAAAAACAGCTGAAAGTAGCTGAAAGAAATTAAATTTGCACAAGGACGATGAAAGAAGCTGAAGCAGAACAAAACGTGACAGGAGCAGTAAAAGGTTTTAAACACATATACAGATTTGAAGGATGTAAAATGAGCTCAATTCATTCCCTATGAGGGGAAAAAAGTGACAGAAAAGGCTAAATATTTCAAAAAGCTAAAGATGCACCGATACCAAAAGTCACTTTAGCACCAACGGCACCCTTCTCCTGAACAAGGTGAACATTTTGATTTATGTTTTTTTTTTATTGAAATAGCACAAAAATTGTGGAATGAGAAAGATGCCATAAAATGTATGGAAGAAAAATGGATCACAATAGTGTGAATGCTTCGTAAACTTTCACACAATAAACAAACAAATCTAAAATAATCTGACACAAAAAAAAGGCTACTCAACATGTACAAAAAGTGCCTATAAAGGTCAACAGAAGCAATACATGTTTACTGCCACTGACGTAGTAAAAATATTTTATGCGCAAGACAAAAATTCACAAAATGAATAAATAATCTAAAAGTGCAGAGTAAGAGCAAGAATCTAGACTAACTGTCTGAGTTTTGTCCTCTGGGTATTTGTGATACTTATTGCACTGGGATTAAAAAGCAAAAAAAAAAAAGTGTCTTTCTTTGCTAAATGTAGTGCCTAGATGAGAGCTGTTTCCCACTAGGAGATAAGTCGCTGGGAAAGTGTGATAAGAGACAGTGAACTTTAAAATAGGAGGATCCCTCAAAGGGACTTCTTTTTTTTTTTTTTTTGGTTTCCTGACATCCCTTTAGACGGCAGAAACAGAAAAAGCATGCGAGGATATATGAGAAAACACTAAAAAAGGATCAAAAGTATGAAAAAAGACACAAAAGTGAGCATCGAGGCAGAGTTGGTGTTATAGATTCTGTCTTTCGCTGCTCATCCCCAAACTGATGCAGTCACGCAGGAAGTGTGAACTGTACAAATGAAAAACAAAGAAGAAACATGCAAAACTTCATGTAAAAAAAAATGGCAGCACATTTTGCATTTTTTCCACAGTTACTTTTCAAGATCACATCACAGACTAATTAACCCAAACAGCTGTGACTTTTTGGCTGCGTGATAAAAGATAAGACAAAATAAGTGCTATGTGTTGTCATCATCGTATGTTCACATACAATGGCAACTTGTCCAGGTTTAATTTTCTATGAATAATCCACAAAAGAAGTCCGTCTAATGATATGCAAATTATTCTCTCTCAAATGCTCGTCAAGTTTTTCCTATGATTTTATTAAGAAAACATTGATTTTTGGTGTTAACGAGGCACACGCTCTTGATTTATATCCTCAGTGAAACTTGCAATTTGATGTGTCTAAAATAGGTGTGAATAATTTGTTGTACAGTTCCACTGCAGAGCCAGCTGTCTGTGTCAGAGGAGAGGCTACAAGTTGCAATTTGGTGCTAATTAATTTCATGTTGAAGCAATAATCTTGTTTTCTGTTTTCAGACCTTAAAACACCCACTAAAAGACAAACAGATGACGAGAAGTGCTTTGGATAACTCTGGTGCATTTTCCGTTTTGGGTTTTAATGTGCGGTGTCCTTTTTCAAATTACCATATTAACTAAATAAGAGGAAAACAAGCAGAAAAAAAGAGGAAATGGCAGAAAACTTATGTTCTAATGTTAAAAAAATATGTTGACACAGTGGAGCTACCTGTTAAAACCAAACTCAACTTACTGTAGCAGGTGAGTTTGTGAGAGGATTGTTTAAATGAAATGTTGCTTTTTTTTTGTATAAAAGTTCAAAACAAGCTAATAAAATAATCAACCTATCACAAGAAAGGTAATAAAAATGTTCATGGCTACATTATAGAAAAATAAAGACGCTCTGCATATAAACAGGCATGAACCTGAGATGATCAAGCAGCCGGTAGAAGGAAACGACAAAATAGAAACAGAAGAGAACAGATGACTAACATTAGAAACTGAAGCCTGGAGAGATCTCAGAGAGAAAAGTTAGGAGGTGGTGGTTTGACAGACAGCAGAAAATACAGAGGATTGAGCTGAAGAGAAGTAAAACAGGGTGTAGTTTGACTTAACGGGAACTGGTGTATAAAAAGACAGCTGTTCTCCATTTAGCAATGCGGGCGCCACTCAATATTTATGTTGCTGTATCTAATGTATCTAAAATGACTACATGGAACCAACAATTCCCATTTTCACCTCCATTCATGGATGGAATTAATGAAGGTCACAATTTGCACCCAGAAAGTACGGTAGGTCTGATTAGAACAGACTCAGGTGATCAGTCAAGGTTTTAAAAAAGCTGTTCGTTGGACTAAAGTACCAGAGTAAAAACAAAGTGTGAATTAAAAAAAGAAAGAAGCTAACAGTAAAGTATGGAGAACAGAAGGTGACAAAATTAAATAAAAATGAAATCATTAAACAACTAAATTGTTAAATACACCATTACATTATTAAAAACACAATTAAATTATTTATTTCATGATGTAATTATGCACTTCATAATTTATTCAATTATTTGGTTTTGTCACATTCCACCCTTGTGTATTAAAATGAAATTGTGTTAACTGTCAGTCTCACTCATCAAACTCAGTGGGCGGGACTAACGCTGAGCATTGCTTCAGTCTGATGAAAAAAGGTTTCATCCAAATACACATAAACACAATTACCGCTTCCTAAAGTTTTTTTCGGAATATATTTTCTGGCATATCAATGATCTGTGGTCTATTTGTCTTTGCTTGAAGTGAGGAGCAGCCAATCAGGCGTCAGGGTTAGAGTTAGTCCCGCCCACTGAGTTTGACGAGTGAGGCTGACAGTTAACATAATTCCATGGTGACACTGGAGGACGGAAGGCGACAAAATTAAAAGAATAAATAAATCATGAAATAAATAATGTAAAATGTGCATTTCATTATTTAATGGTCTATTTAATAATTTTATTGTATATTTAATGATTTAATTATGTACATTATTTAGTAATTAAAATGTACATTTAATTATGTATGTATTATGTATTTATTTCATTTTGTCACATTCCATCCTCCACAGTAAAGACATCATGCATTGAAAATGTGACCAGTGATTGATAAAAAAAACTGACAGAAAGCGTAAAGGGAGCTAATAAAAGATGTGGGGAAAAAAGGGGGGAGACGAGCGATGAAAAAAAAAAGAGGAACTGAAGCTGACTAAGAGGGACGAGGAGTTCTCCCAGAGAACAAGACAACAAAAGCTTGTTCTCAAAATTTTAAAGGCAAAATTATGTGACAAATCTGGCAAATAGATTCCTGATGAACATGCAAATGAAAGTTGCAGAATATGTAGTTATTATTTGAGTAACTGGAAATGTTTTGCATACATTTCCATTTTTGAGAAGGCGATAAAATATTTTTGGGGTCATCCCTGCTGAGCTAAAATGAAAGGTTGAAGTTTGCATTACTGAAATGAGTTCTAGTTCACTGTGCTGCAGCTTTCACTCAAAGCTACAGTCTGAATTGTGGAATATTTAAAACTCAACTACAGTACATTTGTAGTTGCATTGCATACAGGTGAACATGACCAATGCTAGAAAATAAGGAAAATCTACTACTGCTACCATTACAAGCAAACTTTAACCAGTAAGGTAAGTCTCTGCAAAATGAACCAGTCAGTAAATAGTTGCCACACCAAAAACATTTCTAACTACCAAATGGACAAACTGACATGAAAGGTTCTCTTGTAATATTGAGAAAATTCAAAAATAAGAAACTATAGAACTTGCATTTTCTGTGAAAATGTAAAGTGAGAGCTGAATGTCTGAAGAAGCTGAAATTAAGGTGCTGAAAATCAGATAAACTGAATGGATGCTAGCTAAAAGGTAAAAGGTATAAAAAATAGCTAACTAAAAATCCAAGTCAAAGGAAAAGATCAAAAAACAAGCTAAAAGTATGAAAAGGACAGCTAAAGTCAGTAGTAGCAAAACATGATGACATGTGCACAAGAACTGACTTTACCGGTATGTTGACAACTGATTAACATTTGGAGTGACCTCAATTTAAGATGGTTGCCACAGCCAATTCATCTTAAAGCATATGGAAAATGGAAAATACGGTCACTTTTACAGACAAAGAGTTAAAATTTGGTGTGGTATTGGTTGGTAACGATCTCCAACATATATTTGAGGCATTACCAGGTGTGCTGAAATCTTTATCTAAAGTTTTGCTATTAACAATTTTGAATCAGCCATTTTTGTCTGTGAAATCTTTCATGAACTACTGGATCATTTTAAACAAAACTTTTACAAAGTAATTATTGGATGTATATTTACAAGAAATCAACTTTTGGAGCCAGCCCAATATAAGATGACTGCCACAGTCAGTCTGGGGACAGCACGGTGGATCAGGTAGAGCTCTTGCCTCAGTGAAAAGGTCACCGGATTAAATCTCATCCAGGAACCTTTCTGGGTGGAGGTTGCATGTTCTCTCAGTGAATGCATGGGTTTCCTCTGGGTACTCCAGTTTCCTCCCACAGACCAAAAGCATGCATGTTGGGCTGATTGGTAACTCTGAACTGTCGCTGGGTGTGAACGAGAGAGTGAATGTTTGTCTTGATTGTCTCTATGTGGCCCTGTGATGGACTTGCCACCTGTCCAGGGTGTCTCCAGTCTCTTGCACAGTGACTGTTGGATATGGGCACCAGTGACCCGAAAAGGAAGAAGTGGGTAAAAGATAATGGATGTATGGATGGACATCACAGCCAGCTGACTTTAGAAAACAGAAAATGGCTCCAACTCTGTAAAATGTACAGATGCTGAGCTAAAATTTCAAATTCAAGTTCAAGTTCAAGTTCAAGTAGGTTTATTGTCGTTCTCACCACATGTAGTACATGAGGTGGGACAGAATTATGTACATAGGGTCCCAGTTATATCCAACAATAGCAAAAATATACAATGTAAAAAGAAACCGTAAATAAGAACCTAAGATATATGCTAAACGAACGCTAAACGGCACGTTAAAAGATCTAAGATATACGCTAAACACTAATAAAGTAAAACAATACAGTGTAACAACAGCAACCCGAACATGAGTTTTGTGAGCAGATGGGTACAAATGAGCACAGCAGCATGAAATAGTCAGCAGCATGAGATCAGCAGCATGATAATCAGCAGCACAAATAAGTCACATATCACTAATTAAAGTGGCATTACAGTGATCTTTCTTTTTTACAGTGATTATCCTGGTAAGGGATTTGAGAGTCTAATAGCTTCAGAGTAGAAGCTGTTCCTCAGATTAGTGGTTCTACACTTAATGCTCCTTAACCTCCTTCCTGAGGGGAGCGGGGCAAAAAGTGTGCGTGCTGGGTGAGTGGGGTCCTTCATGATGCAGGTGGCCCTCCTCCTGCATCTGGAGGTGTAGATATGGTAGTAGCTGTGACATTTTCCATGAAATTGAGGGTGATGTAATTTTCAAGGTTTGACCAAAATGACTGCCACTCCATCATTTCTCAACATAAGATGATCTTAGCCTAAAACTGGCATGGGAAACAGCGGGAGATATGCATTCCTTCAAAGAATATTAAGCCTTTATTTCACTGTTTCAGAGGTTTCATTTTAATGAACTTCTCGAGTTCATCAAACCTCAGAAAAAAACAAGGATATGGCCAGTCCTGTCTTTTATGTCTGACTGATCTGTGCTCACCCGTGACCACTCACTTAAACACTCCATGATGGATGGCTTCTACAGCGTCTCAGTCAACCTCCTCTTCTCTTCAATCAATTATTTCTTTGCTCCTCCCTTATAGCGTTTCATACCCACCCCATCCACCGACGTTTGTCTCTTTGTGTTCATTTGTCTCTGCGTCAGTGTCTCTGTTCTGCCTGCCTGCCTCTTTGTTTTCCTCATCTGACATTAACAAATCACAGGCGTTACGTTTTTTTTGTTTCATGACTGCTGTAAAACACTGTAGATATGACAGCTTCCATGCGGCCTTCGAATTTGCATTTTATTTGCATAATTTCAGCTCAGTGGGTAGTTAACAAGATGGCTTAAAAAGCCACACAATAGATGTGCTGTTCAGCGGCGTTATCGTAAAAATGAATAATGACCTTATTTATACACCACATCCCAAGATTGGGTTATAAAAAGCCTCATAATAAATATAGATAAAGTAGAAAAAGACAGATTAGTCAAGAAGAAAGGTCAGCAGAGTAAAACTGCATTGTATACAAGGTTGTGAAATGTTAATGACTAAAAACATGAGTAAAGGAGCTGAACTGAAGTTTTCATTGGCCTCAATGTGATATAAATACTAACTACATATGATCAGATATGCTAAGACAGTCATCCAAGCCTCCCACCGAACTTCGAGTGTCACTTTGATACACGATTCACACTGATATCGAGTGGCTGCGAATACTTTGTTGTGCCCCCAGGGAGGGGCACAAGTTCCCCCTCCCCTGTCTCTCCTCCACTCCTCGTTTCATTGATTCACTGTGACCTGTTTGGTAATTTCATAGGTCAGTTTTTTTTTAATACCTTTATTTATACAAGTAGTCTCACTGAGTCACGAGGACGCACCCCCAGACGTGTATTGGCCAGCTATGAGTGCAGGGATGTGACGAGGCTAAATGTTTTGATGGCAGGAAGCTTGTTAGCCTGTCAAAAAAAAAAAAAAAAAAAACCCAAAAA
>JARVLU010000646.1:8455002-8468044 GCA_031762415.1 Simpsonichthys santanae | reverse complement strand
TTTCCTCCCACAGACCAAAAACATGCATGTTAGACTGATTGGTAACTCTAAATTGTCCCTAGGTGCGAGTGAGAGAGAGAGTGAATGGTTGTATGTCTCTGTCAGTTAGAGTCAAAGATTCTTTATTGTCATTTGCACCACATGTGGTACATGTGATGGAACAAGATTATGTACATAGGGTCCCAGTTACATCCAACAATAAAATATAAAAGAAAAACAGCAATAAGATCTAAGATATGAGCTAAGAAAAACATCAACTAAAAATACACTAAGCACTAATAGCATAAAATGTTTAAAAACATTACTCCGAACAGCAGCACGAACATGAGTCTGTGGCTATGGCTGAGGCTATGTGACCCTGTGGTGGATTTGCGACATGTCCAGGGTGTACCCCGCCCCTCGCACAGTGGTGGCTGGACACGACCCCCGTGACCCAAAATGGAAGAAGTGGGTTAAAGATAATGGATGGATGGAGTTGTTTCAAGATGTCAATCGGCTTTGACCTTGGCTCCACTCAGATTAGCTGTTTGCTTAGCATTTAGATTAGAATTAAATTGTATTTCTCTAAATGGAATCTATTCAAAAAGCTATCTATAACAAAAAAAATGTTCATATGTTTTCCACTGATTTCCACTTCAAAAGATATGAACCATCACTTTCAGATGCTCCCACTCTTGAGTGTAAAGTCGCAATTCAAAAGTTTTCTCCATGGTTGTAAGTTTCAAGAGAGGGAACGTGTGGCTCACCACCATAGGAACATTACAGACTGTCAGCAGCACCACCTTTTCTTAATCTCTCTCTATTAATACACATTTGGTGTTTTATGCTTGTGATGCCTGCCTAGTAACTTTGTCACAGAAGTGTACTGTAATAAGTGTTAAGACGACAGCTCAACAAAATGTAGTTGTCATCGAGACTGCAGAGATCTATATGCACGTGCACCTGTATGAAATGTCGACGTGCCAGACTTCAAAATCGGACACGAACCTCTGTTTGTTTTGCAGCAATTAAAATTCCTCAGAGTAATGAAAGCCTCCACGTGTATTGAACTTCAATAACATAACAGATGGCTCAATCTATCTTTGTCAAAATTTCCCATCAAAGGGGGGGGGGGTTTCCATCTGCAATGAGCAGATAAACTGGTCGCAGATGAATACAAACAGACAATATATATGATAAAACGACAGAAACGCAGTCGCATGGAGATTGAATTCACATTGAGATTGAATTCACATCGAGACTGAATAGAGTTGGCAAGCTTCCCGCAAAAGGAGAGAAATCCATGATTCATTTTATCTGCATTCGATGGAGCTGGAATGCAGTACAGAAGAAAACTGAGGTTTAAAAAAATGATTTGCTATTCAAACACTGAAAAAAGGCAGAAAAATTGAACAAGGTGATAAATCTATGAATGATGATAAAAAACTAATACAAGGATGGAACAGTATTTTCCTGAAAGTTCGAGAAATGTTGAATGAAAAAGGCTTCAATCATGCTAATTCATTGAGATTATTGGACTAAAGGACAACTGACAAGCCAAATATCACAGTCGGTGATGTTTGTACTCAAATGGAGGCAGCTGAGAGGCGCTTGACATAAAATAAAACATTTGTTTTAACAAAAAGACAACAAAAGGCTGATGTGGCAGAAAATACACTGAGAAGCGCAGAAACACAAGGAGCACAGGGACGACCAAGACATTTGGTAGGGAACCAAGACAATGGGCCGACGAGGAAATGGTGATCAGAAGTATAAATAGAGCCTGAGGAAGAGTGGAAAGTGCCAGCACCTGAGTGATTGATAATTAATAACTGGTGAGTGATAACTAATTGAAACTGGTGAGGCTGACTGAGGGTGGAAAGAAAGAAAGACAAGGAACACAGGGGGCTGAAATCCAAACACAAGGAAACAAAAATACAAACTGCAAATCACAAGAAGAACAGAGGCTAAAAGAAAACTCAAGGAACACGACAGTAAAAATACACATTGTGACACCAAATAGAAAATAAGTACAAACTCATTTCCGGAAAAAGTTGGGATGCTGCGTAAAACGTAAATAAAAACAGAACTCAACGTTTTGCAAATCTCACAAACCCATAACTTATTTAACAATTGAACATGGAAAACAAATCACGTTTAAACTAAGAAATGGGATCATTTTAGACAAAAAAAAAAAGAAATGCAACTGTATGGCAGTAATTACCTCAAAAAAGTTGGGACAGCGGAAACAAAAGGTGTAAAAGTAATAGGACCAGGTATAAAAAGAGTATTTTAGATGAGTTTCTTAGATGTATGGATGGGTAGAGGTTCAATTGTAAAAACTGCAGCAAAAAAAAAAAAAAAAAAAAAGGTGAAACAATTTCAGAAAAATGTTCCTCAACAAAAAAATTATAGTGTCTTCTAATTTACAATCAATTACAGTTCATGATATTAAAATATTTCAAGATATCTGACAGTCATTGGATGCCCGTGATCTTCATTAAACAGGTCTGATTCTGTTCTGGATCTCACTGCATGGGCTCAGAAACCCTTCCACAAGTCATTGTCTGTAAACACAGTACACTGGGTAAAACTTCTTCATGCATAAAGGAAGTCAAATGTGAGCATCAACCAGAAACTCTGCCGTTTTCTCTGGACCAAAGCTGATTAGTGTATTAGTGCATATGACACAGGCATCTTGCAAATTAGGAAAAGCGCCATCAATGCAGAAAGGTACAGATTTTAAAACAACATGCTGTATACAGTAGTCCCTCGATTATCGTGTGGGTTATGTTTCGGACACCTCTGCAATAATTGGAAAACCGCAAAATAGAAACACTATACAGTATTTAATTTAGTATTTATATATTTTAAGGCTTTATAAACTCTTCCAACACCCTTGCAATCTTCTAAACTCTTAAACCTACATAATTTTAATAACATACGTATATGTACTGCACGGTAGCTACCGCAAAATTGTATATGGGTACTCACCAGACTTAGTTCAGTTCTGGTCCGGTTCTGATCGGCTCTCTGCAGCCACTGTGCAGCAGATACTTTTTAAGAGAGCCGGACCTTTGGAGAGCCGTCACAAAACCACACAATGGTCTCCATTGAATCCAAATAATCCAGAGAAATCTGGATGAAAAAAGTCCAGGTGAGCTCTGGAGAAGACACTGGACTCCACGCTCGAGAGGCTTTATGGGCTGGCAAACAGCACTCAGATTGACCAATGAAGTTGGAAGTAGCCTTGGTCCGGTTCTGATCGGCTCCTTCAGCCGTTGAGTGCCAAAGTCACTATGAATAAGGGCCAAACTTTTTAGTCAAGTTTGGACTGGATCAAAACTTTCCCTGCATTTTGTCAGAAAGCAGTGGCTGGAAGAACTGTTGGTTTCTGGGTAGTGTAGTTCTTTTTGAGATATAATGGAGGGTTTTTGAAAGAAAACTACAAAATGAATGCGCCTGTCCAAATTATTTTTTTGTTAACTTTTTAATCCATATCGTCCCATTCACGTGAGTAATAATAAAGTTGACAATCGTTGAAAAACCGCAAAAGAGCGAGTCCGCGAAAGTTGAACCACGAAGCAGCAAGGGACTACTGTACTCTCATTCAGACCTTGCATATTCTAGCAAAACAACGCTAAACTGGATACTGCATCCATAACAAATGATGGGCTTTGTAGTTGAAGAGTCTGCAGACCAGTTCAGTAACTGGACGTATTTGGTGCATCATAAAACAAAAAAATTAAAGAAGAGCCAGGTCTTTTGAAAAGCTTGAATCTTACATCAAACAATAACAGGACGACATTCCCCTTCAAAAATGATTACAGACTATTGTTGAAATAGACTAATTCCTCATTTTAAACATTCAGTACGTTTACTATGTTCCACTGTGAATTAATGATGTGAATATGAGAGTTGTAAATCATACCATTTTTTTTAAGTATCATTTTACACAATTTCCAACCTTTTTGGAATTGGAGTTGTAAAATTAAAATGCCACCAACGTGGTCCGTTATAGCTAATTAGCAGAAGGAGTAAACAGACAGGAAGGAAAAAAGGAAGAAAAAAAAACATGTTTTCCAAAAGAGCAGTACATGGCGATGTCTGTTCCAGAACTGTTTTCATCCAACAGAGCGCAAGACTAACATATGAGCAATGTGGACAGCAAGTTTCAACCAGTCACTAATCCAAAGTAGCAACACACCCAATCCCTTGATGCAGCCATTGGCAGGAAAGCTTATTGTGAATGTGTGTGAGTTGTTTGCGTCTGTTTAAAATCCTTGTACATGAGTCTGACACTGTGAGTTGCAAAGCTGTGTGAACATGTGATTCCTTTATGTGGGCCTTGGCCTCTCTATCCACTGGTGGCGTAGATTGAGGTTGCTGGGATTTATCTCTAGCTTAATTAATTTATTTTCCTGCTACACATCTGTTTTAAATGTAGTTAACAGGAACAGTCTGGTCAAACATATAAAAACACATAACTCTAGAATTGGGTTGGCTCCAGAAGTTCATCGATTGTAGCTGTAAAGCCAGTGATTACTTTCTAAACGTGTCTTTTAAATCCATCCAGTGGTTTATGACATATTTTGATAACTGCATACGAACATTCGACGGAGCTTTAGGGCCATGCTAAGGAAATTTTTTTTAAAAAGCCATAAAATTGTGTGAATAAACACGTAGAATCACGAGAATAAAGTCGTACGAGACTTTTTTTACAGCTGTCGTTTATTTATTTTTTTCCAAAAATCGGATCCACTATGCGACCTGTCAATCAATCCAGTAGGCGTGTCAACAAATGACCAATCCGAAGCTAAATGAGTCGTAATATTATCTGAACTCTGACACGATAAAACAGGGTTATAGTATTTCAACTGTGGTAAAATGAAGAATGTTGAGCATCTTGTTATACTTTGGTATTGGTTTTACAAATAAGGAGGTAGTTGATCTGTTAGCACAGAATTTTGACCCTGCTTACAATAAGGTGGTAGCTCTGATGGGATGCAGCACAGTTCTGCAGTTAAGGAGCATTTAGCTTCGGATTGGTCATTTGCTGACACGCCTACTAGATTGATTGACAGGTCGCGTCGTAGATCTGACTCATGGAAAATAAATAAATAAACAAGAGCTGTTAAAAAAAAAGTCTCGTACGACTTTATGCTTGTAATTCTATGGCTAAAAAAAAAAAAAAAAATTCTCAGAGTGGCCCTAAAGCTCTGTCGTACATACACACCGAGCATGACACAAAAAAAAAAAAATGTGTCAGCTTTTGCCTCCAGCTGTGAGTGATGATTAGAAAAAACGTATACTGTATTTCACATAAGTCTAGAAACGGAAGCCTTCCTGCATAGTACGATTACTGGAGCTATTCAAAAATGTTATTATGGGGTGAAGCTCTGAATAAGTTTCAAAACAGATATTCTCATTAGTGGCACCCTGTCCAGCTGTAGTCTAACTATTGTCTTCCAGAAAATTCAGTTGTTTACTTTAATTCTTTTCTTTTCTTAAAGCTGAATGACATAAAACCATTTTATTGAGGGGAAGGACAGAATGACGGGAACACAAACACACCTAGCTTGATGATAGCTGTAAACACAGCTGAGGTAGTCTCTGACATTCAGACATGAAAGGGTAAACAAAAACCCATCATTTGCTAAAAGTGCACCGAGGAGGAAAAAGTAGTCTCCGTGCAATCAACCTTTTCAGAGCAACTTTTATCACACCAAGAAACACTAATTGACAGGTTTGATGGCTCACTAATAGCGTTCTGAATAAATGGAGCTGAGCCACATTCTGACACACTCACAGTCATTTTAATAATGAAATGTTGACAGCAGTGTTCTGCGGGCATAATCTTCAATAATTAGTGGCTGTAGCTATTCTAGGAAAAAATGTAGAAAACAATAATGCTGATAAGCTTTCTACACCCCTCATTCAAGACAATAAACTACTTGATGGAGGCTGTGGTGCTAAAGCAATGAACTCAACACAGAAATGAAGAGCTTACTTTATGAGAAACAATAAAGGTTTATTGTGAGGTTTGTGCTCTAAAAGCCTTGTTTAACTTTTTCTACCTGTATTTGCAGCACGGTGATCTCTTCCTCCAGTTTTCTCGTCAGAGGCACCTCCTTCTTCTTCTGCTCTATTTGTCTTCTCTCCTCATTAGTCTCTAATTGTAATTCTCTCATGTTCTTTTCCAGGGTCTCCAGCGCTGCTTTGCCCCTAGTGATGGCTGCCTCCAGGTTGTTTACCTGCTCGTGGTAACTGAACAAAACTTTGTCCTGCTCCAAGAGTTGGACTCCACTGAATAAATACAAAATAAAGGGCATTATTGTTGGTTAAATAGTCTGATTCATTCATGAAAACTTCTGGCTGTAAACCTACAGAAGGTTGTGCCGCTGAAGGGCAGTTTCCTCACTTCTGTTTAGTTCCAGAAGTGTCTCCTCCTGGAGTTTAATCATTTGTTGGAGTTTTATTAGTTCTAGTTTGTTGTCTTTGCTCTGTTCACTGATCTGACGTTGCTTCCAGGTAACCTACAAGTGATTCAGATAAAAAGATCAAGAGCAGGATACATGATGTACAATCTGATGTATTTATCAAGGGTGCTATTGCATAACACCCTTATTACTAATTACTATCCTTTAAAATTCTAGTCCTGTATCATATTAAAGCACAGCTTCAAAATAATTAAAATTATACACAAATGTGCAGTTCAGTAGGGAATGGTGTGCTATCAGTTTTGCTAGCGGTACTTTGAACAACCAAGATGTGCCGAAAAATGTGAGAAATAAATAATTAAGGTCAATGGGATTTATGAAAAGCACATGAGAAAACCCAGGCCACTTTAGAGCTCTACAGCTCAGATGTATTTTACATTCAAAACATAATTTAAAGTTAAAACAGCACTTAGAAAGCTGGGCGTTACACGTGTAAACTGGCATTATAACATATTTTATGGTTTTTACACATTCACAGTTTTAAGTTTTACAATTACGTTTGAGTTGCCTAAAATGTTTTAATCTTTTGCCAAAAAACTATTTTACTTCCTACAATGTTCAGTCAGGTCATCTGGACGGGTTCTTTTTTTTTTTTTTTGCTGAAATGTTTTGTCCTTCATCCAAAGGACTTCTTCAATCTGAGGAGCCACCAAAACAAACTGATTCCCACAAACAGCATACTGCATAGTGGAAAAAAACAGTTTGCTGGTGTTAAGATGGCCTCCGGGGCCCACTCTCTCCCCCATCAACTCCTCTGAGACAGTCAAGCCAAAGTGGTTCAAAACACCAAAGTTCATAGTCAATAATTCAGGTTTTAAAAAAAAAAATCAACAATGTTTAGCCAGGTCATCTGGATGGGTTATTTTTTTTGCTGAGATGTTTCATCCTTCATCCAAAGGACTTCTTCAAAAAGTGTGGATGGTGTCTCCTCAGACTGAATAAGTTCTTTGGATGAAGGACGAAACGTCTCAGCAATAAAATAAACCATCCAGATGACCTGGCTAAACATTGTTGAATTTTTACCTGGATTATTGAGCATGAAGTTCAGCATTTTACTCCCTACATTTTTAGGAACAGATTCATTTTACATCAAAATGCCAGAGGATTTTTGTCTTCTTTCACCCAGTGTGGTGCTAATTGCTATAGGACATGTGGCTTTCTCTTAAATCCTCCAGGATGCAGAAACTGCACGTCTAAGCTTCCATTTTGGCAAACCAGTTCTGTGAACTGGCAGAAAAGGCCAGTCTGTGCTGCCTCTGACCGCTCATAAATGACTAATGAAGCAGCCGCGTTGCGCTTAGACCCGAGCTTGCAGTAATGAAATGAGCTTCAAGAAACCAAAAACAGTGGAGCAGAGCTCAGCTGTTGGTCTGGAGCACTTCACATGGAATATGAAACAAACTGTCTCCCTCAGACCCTTTTCAAAACCATGCTGATTGACTAAGTTTAGCAATTCTATTTGTGGTTAATAAAACTTTTTGAACTAAATGCAAAGTTGCCGTGCGTCATCAGCAGCCTTCCACGTATGTGGAATGTGATGTAGACATCAAACATACTCTTGTTGGTTCAACTTGGTTTTAAATCTCTGCAATAAATCTTTGCTTTTGAATATTTAGCAGTAAAATGCTTGACAAAGATCACTGCGGGATATAACCATTTCTTGCAGTTCTGAACAAACATAAACAACATATTACACCAAATTGCCAAAGCAATTTGGAAGAGCATGCAGCATGTAATGCCTCCACATAGCTGTAAAAAATTACTTAAAAAAAAATAAATAAAACAGTTGGCGGCGCAAACCTGTGGTGCCGATTATGCACCAACACATGAAATCTAAAGTGAGCTGTGTGTTTATGCTGCTCAAGCGTCTCATGAAAGACAACAAATGCTGAAGCGCTTGGTTCACTTTTTCAATACAAAACAACGAAGAGCCCTGCTAAAACGTTTGAGCTCAGTAAGAAAATCAGAATAGTTTCAGCACAGGTTGTTTAGTATCGATTTGGCTCGAGGTTCTTTGAACTGCTGAAATCCAAGTATTGTTTGTGTAATCTGTTTACGTGTTAGACTAATGATACTGGCTTAAAGCAGTGACGTTTTTCCCATAGTGTGCATATGTGTGAACCTTGGAGATGTCATTACGTAGTTTCTCCCTCATTTTGGAGCTATTAGAAACCCTCATTTGAGCCTTAGAGAGAGATCTGGAAAACGCATAAAAAAAGGGAAATTAAAAATAAAGTTACGGATGCGGCTGCACAAACTGAAACATATCATGATTTGGATAAAAGCTCAAAGCCATGTACACACCTGTCTTTGCTGACAGCAATGGCGCGCTGGATTTCCATCTCATTCTCCAGCACTTTAATCTGCTCTGTCAAGTCTGCGATCGTCTGCGAGGCAACGTCCTTCAGCCTCACATACTTATTTTTCTCTTCCGTGAACATTTCACACAGTTTGGAATACCGTGTTATTCTAGGGAAAAGAAAAAAAAAGCAATGATCGGACATTTGTTTATACCATTGTGTCTCTGTTCTGCAAGATAAATTGCAGACACTTACGGTACTAAGGATTTTTTTTTTTTTAAACAAATGACAATAATTATCCAATCTTAAAATCAACATTTCATAATTAATCAAAAATGTTGAGTAGATTAAAAATGAATAAATTGAGGTTTCATGCAGGTTGACACTTCAATTAATTCATTTTAAAATTCAAGTTCGGTGCAGGGTGTGAACAATGATTAGTAAATATGAAAAACATTAAAAAAAAAGTTTTAATTATCATCTTGGCATGTTTTTTGCTTTTGGATAATTGATTCCACATGAAGTGCAGCAACATCAGGATGCAGTCTGTTGCCGTGACCTTAATGAATGCATCTGAAGTGTCTGCTGTTGAGCTGTGGGGTGCCGTAGGCATTAGTCTGTGTCTGCATGCTCGAGTATGACCAATTAGCAAGACACAGTTTTCTCTACAGCGTCGCGTTTATTATGACACACAGGAAAAAACACCTTCGCTGTAGCTCTGCGTTGTGCTTGTTGTGGTCCATGATGATCAGGTCTTTCTCTCTGAGCTCCTGCTGGATGCGGATGGTCAGTTGCTGTGGACATATTTAAACATAAATATCCCATTTTTGTGTTATACTGAATCAGTATTCACACTAAATTATTTATGTTATTGTGTTTTTCATACTTTTTTTTGGGGCAATTGAACTACTTCAGCATATTTAAACTGTGCTATTTTAGCCATTCATATATCAAAATGCTCAGCTCGTGTAAGAGTTTGGTGGTTTGACATCTGGTTTGTGTAACTTTTACACTTTTTAACTTTACTGACAAACATTTTCCACATAAAATACATCGAGACTCCTTCAATAACATTGTTCAATTTGAACCCTACCTAAGCTTGATCACTCTGCTTTTGTCTGCTTATTCTACTTTTAGCCACTTTTAGCTAATCTCATCCTACTTTGAGCTTTTAGCTACCCTTTATCTACTATTAGCTGTTGCTATTTTTATCTGGCACTTTGTTACTTTTAGTTTCCAACTAACCCTTTGATACTTTTGGTTTATAGATAGAATTTCATTCATTTTAGCTTTTAGCAAGCTTTTACTTTTAGTTTTGAGTTGTTCTTTTGGTACTGTGACTTTCTAGCAGCCAACCTGGGACCAGAAAGTCATGGTTCAACTCCTAGCCATTCCGACATGTTGTTGTGTCTCTGAGCAACACACCCAATCTTTATTTGCTACCCGGGCGCTCACATAGCTGCCCACTGCTCCACCTGGGTGTACCTCATTTGTGATGGGTTAAATGCAGAGAACTACTTTCACCATGTGAACATACAATGATAATTTCAAACTTCCCTTCATTTACAATTTATTTATTTATTTATTTATTTTGTTTAGCTTCTGTAAAAATGTTTTCCCTAGTTTGTTACAGTGCCCCTTCTGATGCTTTACATAAAGTGAAATGAGAAACAAGATATGTTGAACTCTTCTTAAATTTATTTGTGTTGGGACCTCTGTTCTTAGCAGTTCACGGTGCTTCTGGCCCCTCTCCTCTGCTTTGATTCGTCTTAGACATTTGAGGTTATGGAGCTCTTCTCTGAGGCGGTTCGATTCCCTGAGCAGCTCCTGAACCATCCCGTACTGCTGCTTCTTCTGGCTTTCCCTCTCAACCGGTGAAAGCTGCTTGGGAAAAAAAAAAAAAAAAAAAATGTTCTCCAGTGAAAAGTCTCATGAATATCTTGGTGAAAATGAAGGGTTACTGACAGCAGAACAGCGATGAAAAGCAGACAAGTCAATCAATAGAAGGAAGACGGATGAATGCTGAAACTTCAGTTATACCGTAGGATCTTAGAATCTTTCATTAAAAAAAAAAAAGAGAATGAAAACATTCCAAAAATAAAAGTAGAAATTCTGAAAATACAAAATGTTAATAAATGGTTTATTAAAACTAAATTGAAGTGGAAACTACTTGAAGTTTTAGCCATTTTAGCCACAAATCCCACCTGTTTTTCCAAGCTGACGTTGAGGGCGTCCACCTCTTTCTGAAGCGCCATCCTTTTTCGCATGCTGACCTCTCGTTTGGGAACAGCTTCTAGCTGAATACTCAGAGCAGAGTGCAGTCAAAGTTACACAGGCTGTTAAATTTTTCTTTCTGATCCTACATCTAATTAAACTGAAAGAAAACCATAATAATATGGTGCAATTCTAACCACACCTCATGTTAAATTAAACCATTGAATATTTATCCTACTGATAAAAAATATCTCTGAGAGCTTTGGATTCTGTGAATCTGCCTTGTGCTCAGGGTCTTGAACAACACATTTACAAATAGTCTTTTCAGAAAGAATAACATTTTAATACCAAATACTGTATAAGGTTTTTAAACAGGATAATGCAAAACCACAAAATGATTTCAGCTACACGAAGCACTTAAGAAAATATAACCCTAATGATTTATAAAACCAGACCACAGAACTTTGAAAATAATAAACCTATTAATCACATTCATTACATTATAATGTCTTTCTGTGGTGAACCCACTGACTCCTCTAAACAGCTGTCAGACAAACGTATCAAAAGTAGCCATTCATTCAAGGCATTCTTAACGGGTAAATCAAATGAACCACTTTGGGCAATAGCTTTGTTTTCATTGTTGCTTAAAAAGTGAACTTCCTGATGAGTCACATTGATTTCCTGTCATATTTTTGTGCTGATGCATTTCCGATTTGTTTCATCCTCCCTTTTTGATTTTCTACTTGAAAACTGAGCCGATAATATCATGCATCCCCAGCAGGAACCGTACAAATGTGCTGCAGATACAAAATTTATTGGTTAACTCTGAACATTTCAGGCTTTATAGAAGTTAAACATATACATAATAAATTGCTTTTCTATTTTTGCACATATTTAAACTAGAAAATAATGGAAATAAAACGGTACAAGAACAGGTTTCAGGTGAGCGAGCAACACGTCCTTAACTACCTGTGCTTGTAGTTTACTGTGGATGGACTGTGTGTGTACGAGCTGCTCAGTGGCAATGGTCAGCGCCTGCTCCATCCTTTTGAGCAATTGCATCTCCCTGAGGTGAGACAAAACAATATTTTAAATATTAATCATCTTCATCAGATGTCTGCTCCCTCCTCATATAAATGCTCCTCAGCTTTGTTTCCTTTAAATTTAAATGTGACAAAACAGCCTGTTAACCACTAACAAATCCATGGATGAACAGTAAAGTCTAAAAGCTAGTAAAATTAATGTATTTTGTAAAACCACCATTTTTCATGTTAGGCATTGAAGTAGATTTTGGGATGAGTTTTAGCAGCTCTCTGCTTAAAGCCTTCTACTCAAAAGGACTAAACTGCTCTCGCTGGTCAAAAATAAATTGCTGAGGCCAAAGCCGCTGCACATTTTTCTTCTTGACTTGAAAAGTCAAATTAGCAACCAAACAAACAACGTGCAATTATGTTTCACAGTACTGTCATTACCTCTAAAAAGAACTGACAAAATGGGGGAAAAGGTAGTTTGAGCAGTTTAACAGCAGTTCAGCAGCTCAGTTTTCAGTGAAGCTTTGGCTTTGTAACTTTTCAAACACTTAAAAGGGTCATTCAGATCTTTTGAAGTGAGAATCTGTGAAAAGTTAATGAAAAATTAATATCTTGCGTAATGTAGATAGCTCTTTGAATGATCTCAGGTTGGAGAAATATAGGTTACTTCTTTCTGACTGGAGAGATGAGCTAAAGGCTCATTTGATTGCAGCTGGAACCAAAGCGGACCTCTACCATCTCAAAAGAACTCTAATCTCAGGTGAACGCTGTTTTATAAACATTCCCACTGCCGTCAGTTTCACATTTCATGGTTATATCGGCAAATATATTTATAGTCCTGCAGGAAGTGCCCCAAGCTGCACAAAAAGGGCTACAGCTATATATTAGTTTGCAAATAATAATAGAATACTGTGTAAAAACTAGAGATGCACGATATTATCAACATGGTTTCGGCCAATATTAGCGATAAAGTTAAATATCGGACATCGGCCATTCCATCAAAATAACTCACGATGAA
>JARVLU010000646.1:8400355-8449945 GCA_031762415.1 Simpsonichthys santanae | reverse complement strand
TCCTCTGGACATTCAAATGTCCTCTGGACATTTGAATGTCCAGAGGACCAGACTTAGCCTTTTTAGATAACAACTCTAGATAAAATATATAGGTGAACAGATTTGGCTCATTATTTGGCAAGAAACTGGTCAGTTTTGTCTCTATCACCCTTAACTAATGCATAATAAGCAGTTATTAATTATTTATAAGTCGTTTATAGAGGAATTAATAACATATCTATAAACTATTTATTAGTCATCTATAAGGGGAGCCTTACTGTAAAGTGGTACCAAAGTAACTTGAATATTTGACTTTGTATGATGCAAAATCAGAGAATGCATGTGTTTCCATGCGTGTGAATTTACAATATTCGTTTGTTTTATCAGTAAATGCTGTTGCCCAATTACTTTTTGAAAAAAGCAATCTGGCTTCCAGAAACTGTTAGAATAACCTGTTTATTTTTTTGGCTCCAATGATCTGTATAATAAATACTCATCCATCAACGTTTTTTTTTTATTTTTTATTTTTGTTGCTGTGTACTGATGGACTTTTGGAGATGTCGCAAGCCAGAGAAACTCCAGCTAACTCAAAATGATCTGAAATTGTGCCAGTGGTTGAAAACAAGTAGCAAGGGAGACATCTAAAAGTCACCGAGGCAAGCTGCTAAAATTATTCCACGAATTATGCAGAGCTCAGGCTGTAAATCCTTCAGCAGCACAGGCTACAGATTGGATAGAGTTTGAGATTTACTTGAGGGGTCTTAGGTTATTGTTTTCTCTTCAAATCGGATTTTTTTATTTTATTTTGAAAAAGCTGATGCTTTTATTGCTGATGTCTCAAAAAGAAAAACTATGCAGTCTAGCTTGATAAGATTTGAAAACGCTACACGGTGATGGGATTCTCACAGACTAAAGGAACGCAGAGGTAATGTGCTCTGCAGCATCGTAGAGTGCTGCAACACAGCTTCCAGCAGATCCTAGGAGTGTTTTAAAATGGGCCAATGATCGGGTGCATTTTGGCTTCCTTCAGTAAAACACAGAAAGTTACATATTTAAAAAAATGTAATACTTAAGGAAACTTGAATTTTTTTAAATGAATGTTTGAATTCACTTCTTTAGTTTTAATAAAATGAATAAAAAACTTTAAAATACCCAAATTATAGTCTGAAGTTACAAAGCTTCTGATAGCTAAATAAGAGTAGCAAGTACCGTGTTTTTTGGACTAGAAGGTGCACTTAAAATCCTTTAATTTTCTCAACAATCAAAAAGGAGCCTTATAATCCGGTGCGCCTTATGTAAATTCTGATTGTGCTTACTGACCTCGAACTGATTATATGTGGTACACGGCACTCAAAAATCTGTCAAAAGTGTTTTAGTTTCGCTTAATGTGCCTTATAGTGCGGTGCGCCTTATAGTCTAAAAAATATGGTCCTTCACAGTTCATGCTCAATAATCCAAGTTAAAAAAATCCAACAAAATTTAGTCAGGTCATCTGGACTTATCACCAGCAAACTGGCTGGTTGGTCCACCATGGGAGTGTGCTGCTTGTGGGACTCTGTTTGTGGCTCCTCGGATTGATGAAGTCCTTTGGATGAAGGACGAAACATCTCAACAAAAAAGAAACCATCCAGATGACCTGTTTGTTGGCATACTAAATGTACTCAAGTATGTACTCAAGTACTCAAATGTTCATATTAAGCCTAGCTGGGAGCCTTAAGTAAATTTTTATTATGACAGTTATTACAGTAATCTAGATATTTTTGGTGCAGAAAGGAACTTACAGCAGGTTTTGTTTGAATCTCTTTCTCCAGAAGCCACTTCTCTTCCTGGAGACTGCAATCATGAGGCAATGTGGGGAAAAAAAAATAATATTAGAAAGAAACAACCCCTTTCAGTTCCTGATTCAGCTGAAAGAGGAATGCACTGAAACACATTTTTAGAATTTGACTAATGCGTCATTTCTTGTAATTTGGAATCCTCTAATAAAAATAATGAAGCAAAATCTAAATATTAACAAATATTTGACATATTAAGGATTGCAGATTAAATCTGCTTTAAATGTTGTACAAGCAAGCATCCAAATGCAGCAGCTGATACACAAAACTTCATACATCTTTGGGTTGCACCACACAGAACAAATGTGTATACAAGATCATAATTTGTGAATTTTTTCCTTCCTGCGGCAGATGCTTTTTGAGCAGTCGATTGGAGTTTGTACGAAATAATTTGCAGTCAGCTATGTCATTATGAAAAAAAACCTTACAACAGCACATACTGTATGGCTGCACTTTTCACAAAGCAAATGATATTAATCTTCCTGACACGTTGATATATTAGATATTAACTGATTCAGAGAGAAAAGTGTGTGAATGCTAAAATGTGGGACTCCGGGAGGGAAGAAAAAGAGCTGAATTCGTGTGGATCTGTTTGGGTAGAGATAAAGAAAAGCAACAACTTTAAAAGAGCATATTTTCACAGTGAGCATACGGTTGTCATGTGCAGATTGATAGCTGTGTGGAAAAGAGACGGGGAAATAAAACAAACCAGGGAGAATCAGGAATAGAGGGAATAGATTCTGCTGGAGGGGATGAAGAGGGTGTAAGGAGAAACAGAAATGGAGAGAGCATAAAGCTTACTGGCAAAAAGATGTCATAAATAACATGCACACTCACAGTGTGTTCAGCTGTAGATTACTGCACCCTCAGAGAATACCCTGGAAGTGGTTTTTATTTCATCTTTCAGTTACTGCTTGGCCAACACCTCTGAGTCTGCACTAAAAAATAGATTCTACATATCATGTTTTTCTCATACAGTGGACACTTTCAAGTGATTGGTTTTGTGTCGAGATGCTGCAGAAGCAAATGCCAAGTGTGACAAACTTATTTAACAATGATGCATATACCGTATTTTCCACCGTACACGTCGCACCACCCTATAAGTTGCATCAGTCCAAATATGTCTAATAAAGTGGAAAGAAATCCATAAATACGTTGCATCTATTATGTGTCACCGCTGATGCGTCGCGTTTGTTACACGTCACTGTTGAAACCCAAAAATGTGGACCGGTGTTGTGCCAAAAATTGATTGGCTGTCAAATGGTGGCTGCAGGAGCATGCATGGGAGGACTTTAACAAGAATTTAACGAGATTAACACTTAAAAACAATTATTTGTTTGCTTGAAATTATAGTAAAGGTGTGTCTCAGTTGAACTTTTCCTTAATAAATTAACTTTAATGGTCAAATCAGCTGCATTTTCAAAAGTATGCGCTGCCTCGTTGCTCCAGGGGCGTGCAGAGGGAGGAAATCAGGAAGGAGGAACGCTGTGTATTTCTTCAAAATTTAACAAGATAAGCACCTAAAATAATTTGCTTAACATTATAGTAAAGGTGTATAGTTGAACTTTTACTTAATAAATGCACTTCAATGGTCAAATTAGCTGCATTTCCCCAGGGCGGTGCAGCAAAATGAAGCTGATTTGATGGTTGCTCCAGGCGAGCTGGACGAAGGTGGCTTGCTATGGCGAGCCGACTGTGTCATTAATAGCCACTTTTACCTATTACATGACACAACGGCATGCCATGCTACTCGAGTGCCATCTAGTGGCTGAAAATGGTAGTGTTCAATATTTTCAGTCAGAATGAATGAAAACAGTCATATTTCAGCCAAAAATTGGTTTATAAATATGGGGAAAATCCATAAATAAGTTGCTTTGGCGTATAAGTCACAGGTCATGCAAATTATGCAAAACAAACGTGACTTATAGGCCGTAAAATACGGTAAACGATGTCTGGTTCTTTCACTTTTGACTATGCATTTTGAAGCTGTTTTTAGATGATTTAACCAATTGGTGTCCACTTTTGAAATGAAGATGGACGTGTTGGGACTATTTTTATAAATAATGTTTATCATTAACATGCTTTTAGACCTGGACGTTTGGGACTCCACCCATCCTTTATCTGCTACTTGTTAGCAGGGCGCAGAGAAGCCCAGATTTCTTTATCCACAACTACTTCTTCCGACCCTTCTGTGGGAGTTCCTGTTTTTCCTGCTGCTCTGAAGAAACTAGATGGCGCCAACATTTCCACGCCTAAAGATAATCTCCTTCATGAGACGTCAGGAGTATAAAAGGCAGTAGATGACTTCTCCTCACCACTGGAGCATTACCTGCCTCTGGTAGTCGTGCCTTTACGTATTCTATGACCCTTGAGAAAGACACGTGTTCCTTTTCCTTACAGTATCTCTCCACGCGAACTAACTGTGCCTGGACTTCTTTGAAGAACCCCTGGAAATTTCTAGTCTCCTCAGCTGCCTTCCTCACCTTCCAACCACATGCACTACACTCAACAAAGAGTAAGAACTGAAATCTATCAACTATATCATCCTCCTCTTGGAAAATATCATGTAACTCGTGTCCTGGCTCCTCAGGGTTCGCTGTAAAACAAAAACAAAACAAAACAAAGAAAACTTGAAATTTATTCTCTGTCTTGAAATTTGTTCACTCCTCAGTCCTTGTCTCTGGGTATTCGCTTTAACCTAACACCTTCAAACATTTGGGGCCAAAAACAAATGTTTTCTATCAAAAGAGAGTTTCTTTGCAGGTGTCAAAATACAGCTGTAGTATACTATAAATACAGAAAGGAAACTGAATAAGGGTTCGAGACATGTTTTGTGACCTCTGCTATACTTTGGACTTTTCTTAGAGAACATTTTTAACACAAATCTTTTGAACACATTCAAAACTGCAAGCCTCTGCGATTCACGTGAGGAAATTGAAAACTCCTGTGAAGTCTATGAGATATATCTGGAGACTCCCTTGTGCATGCTGCTGAGATACTGGCTTTAAAAAGTCTATAATAAACCAAAAGAGAATGTTTTCCTGAATGTTCTACTTATGACCTCGTATAAGAAAAGCCAAACTTCCACATCATATGGAATACAGAAATGTTAGACTGTTTTTCTCTATTGAACTATTGTCCCAACATTTTTCCATGTGCAACCCATAACGTGAGGTCAAAAGTCTCTTACGCAGTTAAGTGTCACAAGCCTAAATATTTAGCAAAATGTTCAGAACTACTGGGGTATGCTATCCCGTAGCCTTAGCAATGTTCCAGTAACTTCCATTTGGCACTTGACAAAGTTGAGTTTGTATACAGAAACGGAAGTGGGAAGACATTGAAGTGAACAGTCTTTTCCATTACTGTGGGTGCGTTTGACCTTTTGGACAAGTGAAAATGAGTGAGTTAGGAGAGGAAAGAAGAGAAACCTGCAGCGGAGAAGAGGAAAATTGGCTGTGATGAAAAAAGAGACTCATGAGAGCAGAAGCAGAAGGATGATAGAAGAGGAACCGATAACACTACAGAATTAATCTGGAAAAAAAAGTGTTGAGTGAGCAGACAAAGTTACAACAACAGCAAGCACAAACTTGTACTTGAACAGATTTATATACAGTAGTTAACATCAAATAATGAAATAAATGAGTAACACTTTTTTAAAGCATTCAGTTTTTACTCCTATTTGAGATATAAAATTATGTGAGTGAAGCAGTACACAACTGGTATATTTCTGAGTGTGTTGGTGCGTGACTACTTTCACCTTCACCTAAGTAAAAAGATGCTGCCTCATGGAGCTCACTTCAGTGTGTGGTCCCCAGTTACAGCTGTGAGTGTGTGTATGTGGTTCTTCCTGCACACGTAAGCTTTCCTGTCATAGTAACTTCTCTTTTCAGCACTCCAACTTCACTTCTGTCCATTGGCCTTACTCTCCTCCATCCCCTGTGTTCCTCTGTTTTGTGACTCCTTGCATGTTTTCAACACAAGACTTTGATTAATTTGACGTTTGATTGAAAAGCTAACTGCAAACGAAAAAAGTCCCAATGGTGGCTGCCATAACGGGGCATGCATGCATCCATCTCACCACTTCAGTTCATGCTGCGTCTCGTACTCTCTCTCCTCAGCTGCTCTCAGTTGGTTGTATGCCTGAAGAAGCTGTCGCCTGAGTTCACTGACCTCACTGTCAGGCTCCTCAGAGCTCCTCGGCTTCTCCATACCCTCTACTGCAGCTCGAAGCCTCTCCAGCTCGGCCCGACATCTCTTTGCCTCTCCCAAAAGCCGCATCTCAGACGTCTGGGCACTGTTAGATGAAACAAAGGCATATGTACATAGAATTTTGACACAGAGACTTAACTCTTTATCCTCAAGGCTGAGAGAGCACATGTCTGAGAAAACTTCTAGTGAATAAACTTCTAGTTCTAGGGCAACTCATACCACTGTAAATGATTGCATATCAGTTTTTAATGCATTTAAAAGCACAATGTTGATAAGAATGACAAACTTCTAAAGGAATAATAAGAATAAACAATGTACATTTTTCTGTTAAGGTTTTTGATAGGTGTAAAATAGATTAATCATAAGCTTAAGGAAATACTCTATTATTTTCCAAATTAGAGCATAATGTACAATCACAAATAGATCTAATAAGAAGGTAATTTTGTTAATGAATACCTATGTTGGGAGCATTTTGGCTAACAGGGCTCTTATTATTCATCTATCAAATTTTGTTTACACCTAAAAGTCAAATACTAATCCCACCTTTGTTATGCTTTGCTCAGAAATGAAACATATGCTTTAATTCAGTTCAAGGTAGTGCGGCGGCTTCACTGGTCCAAAGACAAACTATCCAAGATCAAAGCCAACCTGGACCCCGCATGTAATCTTTGTAAACAAACTCCAGCTACACTCCTGCATACATTCTGGACCTGTTCCTTCAGCAAGTACAATAACAATGTGATTGCTTTTGGCTCTCTCCTGGCCAGAAGACTGGTTCTGTTTAATTGGAAGGACCCACATCCCCCAGCATATGTACATTGGATAAGAGAGGTGATGCATCATATCCATCTAGAAAAAGATAACATATACCCTGAAGGGTTCTGTTAAAAGATTTGTGGGCACATGGCAGCTGTTTATGTTGTATGTGAAAACTTGTCGATGATTGTGTAATCCATTTTAATTAATTTATGTATGTGTGACTGATCCAGTGTAGCTTTTTGTTTTTGTTTATTTTATGTTCTTTGTGTTATGAGTTCAAAATGAAAAATTAATAAAGACTTTGATTAAAAAAATGAAAAGCAACATACCACTTCAAGCTGTCGTAAAGTAACTCGTAGTTGGATTTCAATTTGGCTGCTGTAGTTTGGTTAATTTTGTTTGACAACACCTGAAAAAAAAAAAAAACAGGAATGCTAATTAAACACACAAAAGGACAAAAAGGTCAAGAAATACACACAGACAAACCAGAATTGGTCCAGAAGTAGTATCATAGATCATGATAGTAGGAAGTACTTGAAGATCATGTTTACCCACAGATCAAGATTAAAAGCACCGTGAGCGTGTGTGAGAGCGAAAAACATAGTAAAGCACTTTGCAGAACCTGGAACAGAAGTGGACCATTTAATAGTATTTAATACTGATTAAAAAGTTCAATTAAGTATGCGTATGAAAAATAAAACACAGCAAAAAACCAAATGAGTAGAGTCTAAAAGTTAAATTATCTATTTGAGTTGTAAATTTTCTCTTGTCCTGAAGGCAGAGCTGCGTGCTTGTAACAAAGACAGAAACAGAGGACAGGTGCTGTTCCCCCTCTTATCTTTGGAGCCAGGTTGGTAGAGCAGCAAGAAATGAGGGATAGCGCTGTCTGTATCAATGAGCTGCAGGACTGAGGATATCAATGATCAGACCGTGCAGCAAGTTCCCCAACAACGTGAATAAACACCAACGTTCTGATCATACACAAAAGTGGACTGATATCTTGTCCCGACTGCGACGGATTATTGTGTTCTCAGATTCACCCCAATATATCGTTCATTGTCATGAGCGCTCACGCCGCTCCAAGGTCTCAAAGGACAGAGATATGAAAGTGCTGAATGATGCGGATCGTTAAAATGATTTGTTCTGATTTTTTTAACCCTCTGCCATCAGAGGTCAAACGACTGTAATAAAAACCTGTGACAAATATAATGCTTACATCTTAAAATGTTATGTTCTGCACTCAAGCCATAAATGATCTCTTCAAGTGGAAATGCAGTAAAAAAATAATAAAAAAAAAAGCGAAATTTACAAGAGTTTAGATTTTTGTTTTCCACACGTGACATCAATGATGGACCAAATATTCTGGCTGTATTCTGTTTATCTGTGAGAAGCAGCCTGGGGCGATTTCAGGCAGCTTTTCTTTCTCTGCTGCCAGGTCTTATCTGCAGCAGTGGAGGCTTTTATGGAGGATGGTTGCATGAGGCTAACATGTGGCAAACCACCTCTAAAGGGAAGTAATTACAGAAAAAAAAGAGAAAACTATTTACACATGAATGCACATACACCTGTCAACCTGCTTTAATACTTTGTACCCTCGGGGAAAAAATAACACCAAGAGCCATGAGGCACAGCCTGATTTCCACTCTGTAATAAAAAGAGACATCAGCTCTCTGTTTCTTTTTTTTTGTTTTACCTTTGTGTCCTTCATGTGTTTGAATTGGCAGGGAGCCTATAGCAAGATAAAATCACTTTGCTAGTAGTTTTGTGCTGTAACATTTTCCTTTCCGGAGTATTTCTCCATCAAAACTGTGAAACACCACTGCAGAAGAAAAAAAAAATAAAAAAAAAAATAACTGTAACTGAAAATGTGTCACTTCTTCAGAAACGTGACGCATGAGACATTTATCAGATTTTATAAGAAAACACTTTTGATTGTCTCATGATTGTGAATCGTTTAAGAAGCTAAAACGACGGCTTCCACTAGCTCTGCCAAACTGATTAATCTACAACAAGCATGTAAAATTAATCAAGTTGGAGAGGAAATAACTTGATGAAGAAATGTGGTCATTTTGCTTTTGTGTAATCATTTCTATAAGGTGGTTTATGACAAGCACTGACGAATGAGCCAAAACAGTTCCATTAATCCTAAAACCACTAAAGACTCTGAATTACTGTCATCAACAAAACAAGTTTAATGCTCAATGCTTGCTAATAAAGGCTTCATTGTTTGCGTTTATGCTAAACAAATTCATAAATCTATTAATTATGACGCCATGGCAATTAAAATACATTATTCAGTCAGCAGCTGGCACCTCAGAGCAGCAAGAATGAGACAACAGTTTAATTTGTGTCACAAAGACAGAGTGAGAGTAAAAATAAGATGCTCAGGTCAATCATATTCAGAAAGTTACCCTTTTCTGTGAAAATAAACACATTTTTATACACATACTGATAAACATAATGACACCTTATCAACTTTATGCAGTCTTGTTACACTTCTCTGCAATGCAGAATCATATTCCCCATGAAATTCTAAACATCAATATGAATCAAATTAAACTAATCACATTTCGAGTGACAGGGACGTAAAGTCATTTGAGACATTCTTTAAAGGAAAAGGAGAGGGCTTTTGTGGCAGTCATTAAAACACTTAACATTACGTCCTAGAGAAAAATTATGTTTTTCCTGTAAATAAATAAATACAACCACAGCAAACCAAACGTAAGCTTTACTTTTTGGTTGAGAAAAGGTGTGGAGTTGCTGTATTTTGCAGGTATCTTTTGATTATCCTAAAAGCAAGGGAAAGAACTCCATAATTTGCTAGAAAATTGTAATCAACACCTCAGAGATGACAGAATGTATATCTAGTTGGATAATTTAATTATCCAATCATCAGCTCATTAATCAATAAACCACAGAGAAATACAATCTTTTCAACCCAGTTTTAATCTTGCAAGGGGGTGCAGCAATAGAAAACAGGCATACAAGATGTTATACGAAGCCCTGACCACAAGGTCTGCCTGCGGACAACGAGTTAGTAAAAGCTTAAATACCTGTTACCAACAGAAGCAAGGTCAAGATTACCTCTGCTTCACAGCTCACAGTTGTTAAAGATGTCAGAAGTTATCAGTTGTTAGACTCGTCTGAGTAGACGAAGAGACTCTCTTGACTTCACATACATGGTCCTATATTAATTTAACATCAGTAAGTGAAAACATACGTGACCTTTACGTAACTTCCCCCATCAAACACTTTGCATAAACTAAGAGTTTGTTAATTTCCTTCAAATTTCCAAAGGGCATTTCAAATTAGGGGGCAGACTTTTTAGTAAATAACTGAATGAAGTAAAGATTTCTTCATGTAAAAAAAAAAAATTCTGGTCAGTCAGGAGTTTTGAGTCATTCCAGCGAATCATTGCAAAGCCAAACTAATAAACAAAAATGATTCTTTATGAGTCTTCCTATTGTAATATATGTTCCTTAATGTGAGATTTGAAGCTCAGGTGATCCAACGAGCTTTTGGATTCTGAGCAGGTTCATAAAAAAAGACTTTAAACTTTACAGACACTTTATTTCACAAAGTATAGCGTGAAACAAACATCACACAGAAGCTAACTGAGTGGATACTCATTATGCACTTAGTCGTTTAGATGTTCAGGGAAATGATCCGACTTCAGGAGACAAGATCACCTGAACGACAGCGAAGTAACCGTCTTTTCAACCTTTACATCGTCACTTGCCTCTTACTGTATCGCACCAAACACTTCTTCATCTCTGTACGTTCTCTTAATGCTGCTGAAATGGTGTTTTGTAATGGTTCTGCCCCTCCCATCCTGTTCAACTCAGCACTCTCTCTCGCTCATCCCTCTCTCGAACTCCCACCCTCCCTCATCCTGATATTAATGACACAGCTATCTGAGGCAGCAGCAGTTCCTCTGCGCTCTCCTTCTCCTGCACATACTGCACTCATACACACACACAGACACACGCACACTCACAGAGGAGCACGCTGACACCAAAAACATATTGGACACACTTAGGCACACACAACCACAACCACACAGCTCAACTTACTCCCACAACAAGTTCACATTCAAGGCATTCAGCCACAGGCTCGTTTCTTTTTTTACAAATCTCAAAAACATGAGGACGGTTCTGCTTTGCGTTTGTGCCGGTCTCCTGCTCACAGCCACCTTAGTGCCGCAAACCACCTTTGCAGTGGACTTCTCTGGTAACTACCAGCGATGGGATGCTCGAGGACCCTACAATCTGGGATATGAATCTGGTAACCCCACTTCTTGTCCCGTGAAACTTAGACCCTCGGGCCACTGTGGGAGCTCCGGGCCAGGGACAGAAGAGGGGGAGGACTGTCCGTATCAGCTCACCTTGCCTCCCCTCACCATTCAGCTGCCTAAACAGTTCAGGCTGCTGGAGAAGACAATTAAGGAGCTGCAGAGTCTGAAGGAGGTGGTGAACAAGCTGAAAAGTGAGTGCCAGGAGTGCTGTGGGGCTCAAGGCAACGAGGCACTTGGATATGAGCGAGGGGAGAGGGGACAGACACAAGTCTCTATTCAAAGGGATGCTGAAGAAGTAGTCAGACAAGACCTGACAACACAAGGTGGATCTAGCCAAGAGGAGAGGGGAGATGGGACGTTTCCTGGAGCTACTGTGGATGGTACTGGACTGGGGCAAGGTTCTATTTATGGAAAAATTCCATCACATCCAAGCACTGTGCAGGAGATGCAGGTAAGATGCTAAATCCAGTTGCTTTAAACCACAAAAATTGACAAATGTAGGATTATCAATAAATGTACATTTGTTTGTCAGTTCAAGCTACGGTACGTTGATGAGTTCCCTTTATTCTAAAAAGGGTAGCATACCCTAAAGAAAATTGGGATGTGTGATAGATGACAGGCTGCACTGTTACATTTCCAACTAAACTATACTTTTATTTTTTTAAGCTCATGTCATTGTCCTCACGTTGAATCACAGTACAACTGGGCATAAAATACATGTTTCATATACTGGACACACTACCACCTAAAAATTGTCCAGTCAAATGCACCCAACTGGAATGTCAACAGACCAGATGCTAAAAGACCTGTGATGTCTGACCTGGCACCAGTCCACCAGGGAAAATTCCTGGTACTGTAAACAGGGTGGGGAATCGTTATTAGACAGCGGCCCAGTGGCGGTAAATTCTGTCTCCCTGGTAAGCTTGTGGATTCTCAAAGTTGTGTTGGAAGACAGCCAATCATCACACACACACTGTTTCTATTCAAAAAATTCAAGTTGACTGGTGCCTTCAATAATCCACCTGCTTTTGTAGCTAGTGCCAAAATAATTTTCTTCACTCCACTTTTCTCAGGTGAAGCTCAATAGGATGTCAACCAGCCTGCGCAACGCCAGGAGCCAGATCTCATCTCTGCAGGGCCGTTTGGAGGAGCTCAACCTGCTCAACATGGACAACGTGCAGGCTATGGTGGACAGACGTGTGGAGAACATCACTGGCGTGGTGAACAAGCTCAGCTCCACCTGCAACACCCAATGTGCCGTACAGAACAGCCCTCAGTGTACGCTTGGCTTTCCTAAGATTCAGTGGTGAACCATTTGAATTTTCTATTTATATTCCCCCCAACAGATCCAAACTCCAACACTCAAAAAACTCCAGCAGTTTGGGTTGTAGGGGATTTCTTTTTGGCATTTCTAAGAAGACGTAAAATGTAATCACTTGGGAGAGAGAATCGTCTTGGGTCACCTTCACCCTACAAGGTTGTTCTTATTTGGGAAATGGGAGTGAAACCTTTCAAGCTGATGGTGATTTTACACAGCTGTTTGTCACAATAGGGCTTTTCCATACAAACAAGAAATACAGGGAGATCCGTATGAGAGAAGAGAACATTTCTATCATATCCTCGACATACCTTTTAGCTGAGCTGTTTGTTTAGTGTAAAATAGCTTTTAGATTAGATCATACATCAGTGGAGCAATATAAAAGCCAGGTGCAAAATATGAATTCCAATTAGCTCTTACACAACTCTTTCAAGTGCTTTGACCCTCCACTAACCAGAATATGCAAAAACTCAAAGGCAAAAACAGGTTCTTAACATCACACTGCATAGAGGTGACAAAACAGGAGGAGCAAACGAGCTGAGCAAGACACATATCCAACAATGATGTAAAAGCTCACTTGGATGAGAGCACAGCAGAAAGGCGGGCCTCTTTTCAGTCCCAAAAATAATAATATCCTGACACTGCATGAGTGGATGTGACACTATATTGGGGTTTTCATGTGGAAAACAGATGAGCTTATGTCTAAGCAGATTAGCTGGGACAGTGGTGTGAAGGGAATCCTGTCTCCTTCTCGTGTGTAGCTGCTTTCACTCTAAACTTGACTATGTCTTCTCCACATTCTCCTCTATATTAGAGGACCCCTTGTTTACTTTCATATTCTTTTACTTTTATAAATTTCTATTTACTAAATTCTTTCTAGTTCAATACACTGTGCTTCAGCCCTTGTTTCTCTTCTTCTAGCAGTCAAGCATTTACTTTTGCTGCATAGCTCCAGATCTCAATATGTCTTGCCGATAAAACAAGAAGCGATCAAGACAGCTCTCCTGATATTACTCTACTAATCACTGAAGGCACACATCATCAACACTCATCTTTGCACATCAATTTCTCACATTATCTGTCATGTTTTTCTCAAAAGTAAATAATTTTATTCCTAATGGTCTGAGGTCAGTCCAATGGGAGAAGACAAGAAACAGCTGTTGATACA
This sequence comes from Simpsonichthys santanae, assembly GCA_031762415.1. Lineage (NCBI taxonomy): Eukaryota > Metazoa > Chordata > Actinopteri > Cyprinodontiformes > Rivulidae > Simpsonichthys > Simpsonichthys santanae. The sequence continues at coordinate 8,436,383 of JARVLU010000646.1, read as the reverse complement.
AAAAAGTATTGTGCAATACAGTATCTTCTGATAAGACTGTGCTGTTTCACAATATGGCTCTCAACAAATATGTAAATGCTGCTTCACTTGAATAATTTAACTTCTAAGAAGACAAAACTGATAAGACTAACATTTTACAACTACAATTTGGACAAAAATTGCAGAAATGACTGATGCTATTATCTTGCCAAAACCGTCTCGGACCAATTATCCCCTAATTTGACTCAACAATCTAAAAGAGTCAGCCAAGAGTCTTTTAGACATGAGTAAGTGACTGATATTAGAGTTATTTAAGGTCAGGCACAGTGCCAAGCATTTGAGATGAAGATGGTTTTTACTTATCAGGGACATTGGTTGTCCATTCAAATGAATGGGGACAAATAGGGAGGTGTGACATGAAGTGGAGAAACTGCAGATGGGGAAAAAGAGTGGGACACTAAAGGAATTTACAGGTCAATTCTCTGAATGCCAAATGCGGACAGAGTTATTAATGTGACACAAAAAACCCAGCCTCCTGAAACCGCACTCCATATGGGAAGAGAAACCATCTGCAGGCTTTCTGCACTTTAAGTACCTTTTGAAACGTGTGAGGAAAATTAAGTCGATGAGTGTACGGCCAAAGCATCTGGAAGTAGCACAAAGGCATATTTTATTTCCTTTGCGCAAATACTGTTCATTGCAGACTTCTCATTTCAATAATTGAGATTATCCCTGCTGATCTACCGTCCCACTAAACAAATTTAGCACTAAACTGTATCAACAATTCAAGCTCAAAGGAGAACCACGTACTGCCTGCCCAATGTCAGGACAATTTAGACCCAGATGTGCAGAGGCAGCCTTTCTAAATCAGCTTCAAGCTGAGTTTTGACAAGTCTGTTCCTTTTAGTTTATAACTGCTGACTGACACAGGCCTTGGAGTTTAAGGGTATGGCTTACAGTGCAACACAGAGAAAAGAAACAAGACATATGGGAATAAGTGGGGAGGTATACAAACGTAGGGGGAAATAGACTTCAGAAAGAGTGAAGAGGTATAATTTGGACCTATGTTGCAGTATTTTATCCCTGATTCTTATAATGTAAGAAAAGAAATGCACACTTTAAAGGAAGAATTGATTGGCAAATGTTACTATGCTAGTAGGGTTCGAGTCTTACCAGATTTCTTTAGGGAAATCCCTTTTAAAAGCTAGGTTGCTAGCAAAACAAATGGTAAATTGTTGTGTTTTAACAAACTGTCACAGAAAATCCAAAGATAAACAAGACTTCCACAAGATTTTAAAATTAATTTTCAACAAATTTTTCATTTTCTTTTTATCAGTTTAGTAGCCTTGGGAGCCGTTTCTGTTACGATCTCTTGGTTGGGCAGAGAAATAAGCTTGACCAAAGTGAAAGATTATTAAATCCATCCAGTAAAATCCTTTTAAACCCACTCCTTATTCTGTCTCTATTCCTCCTGTCTTGCAGTTATCTTAGCCCCCCGTGACTGCTCAGACTACAGTATGCTGGAGGTGAGGAAGAATGGCGTTTATCGAGTGACCCCTGATCCTCGGAATGGGACATTTGAGGTTTTCTGTGAGATGGAGTCTTTTGGAGGAGGCTGGACTGTGATTCAGCAACGTCTCGACGGGTCTATCAGCTTTAACCGCACCTGGGCCGAATACAAGAAGGGTTTTGGAAACCTCAGGTAGGTTTCTTTATTGAAAGCCATTTATGAACCTTACAGAAGAAAAACCTAAACTAATGGAGGGAACACATGGCTGAGGACGGGAGAAATATCCCAATTTACATCAAGGTTAATTTTACCTGACAGAGATCTGGGCTATAAAGTTGGCCTTTAACAGGGATAAGAGATCTAATAAATGCTGCAACTGAGCATTATACAGTAGGATTTGTAGGATGCAGCGGTTTATGAAGCTTGACTCCACTCTTTTATGGAAGTGGAGTCATAAACTGTTGGATCAGTCTTTTAAAACTGGAACACAGACAACACATAAAACCTTAAACATCTTAAAGGGAATCTTTTTCTCTTGTAATGTGGACCATGTTCTATGCAGCATTAGCACTAAGAAGAACGGTTTTCACCCACAGCTGATGGTAAAAGAGTGATAACGTCATGTGTTTTTAATTTTATGAACGTTTATGAAGCATACACACTATTGTGAGCCTTTTTTCTTCTGTACCTTTTTCTGCCTTTTTTTTTTTTTTGTTCCACAATTTTTGTCTTATTTCAGTAAATCAAATATCAAAACGTTCAGCTCTTTCAGGACAATGCTGCTATGAATTTTAGATTTTTTAAATATTTAGCCTTATCTGCCACTTTTTTTTTTTTTTTTTTTTTGTAGAAAATGAATTGAGCTCATTTTCCATCCTTCATGTCTTTAGATGTCTTTACAAACTTACTGCTCCTTTCACATTTTGTTCTGGTCCAGCTTCTTTCAGCTTCCTTGTGCAAATTACCTAGTTTTGTGCACCTTTCAGATTATTTCTGCTATCTACAACATTGTTGTGCTTCTTCTAAGTTATTTCTGCTAATTTCATCTTGTTATGCTCTTTTCAGTTTATTTCTGCAAGTTTCAGCTTTTTCTGTTATTTTAGCTACCGGTACTATTTAGCTGTTTTATGCTAATTTTGAGCTTTTTCAGCAAATTCCACATTTTTTGCACTCCTTTCAACTTATTCCAGCCTAATCCAGCAAAAATGTGCTCTCTACACTTCCTCTGGTAATTTAAGCTTTTGTCTTTTTAGCTACTTTTCAGCTGTTTTTGCTTATTTCAGCTTTTTTAAGACAATTTCCTCTATTCTGTGCTCATTTCTACTTATTTCAGCCTAATAAACTTCTTCATGTTAATTTCAACATGCTCCTTTCAGCTTTTTTCTGTTAGTTTCAGCTTTTTCTGCTCTGTCAGCTAATATTTAGCTCTTTTGATGACGTTTAAAAAAATCTTTTTCAGGTAAATTCCACATTTAGATAACACATTTAGAAAGAATCTTAAAAAATAGCTGAAAAGTAGCTGAAAATGTAGCTTCTTTTCAGCTATTTTGCTAATTCCAGATTTTTTTTTTTTAGCTTATTTCCAAATTTGTGTGCTCACTTCTGTTCATTTAAAAATAATTCAGCAGATATGTGACCTTTCTGTTTTCTTCTGCTAAATTAGGCTTGTTATTTCATTTCAGAATGTTTTTTTCCAGCTTATTTCAGCTGATTTTCAGCAAGAACTTCTGCAATAAGTATTCACGCTGCATTTTCACAGTGAATGCAATTTCTCTAGTTTAGAGTAAAATGGAAATAAAATGTATCAGACAACAAAAGTAGAACATGAAACCTACTTTGAGGCCAAAGCGGAGTATTTTCTTTGCTTTACTTTGTCTCAAAGCAAAATGTTTTCCACATGAAATACTCCCATGTTTCTGTGCTGATTTTAGTAAAACTCTCAGAACATAATCACTGAATAGATATCTGTAACTAATTAAGGTTTTGGAGTTAACCCAATTCAAGATGGCCATCACAGCCCAGTAACTTTAGCAAACACAAGTGTTTAAAACTCAATTTTACAGCTATGAACTAAACTTTGATGTTCTACTTTGAGACTGAACCACAACAACATGAAGGAGCAGTGGTTAGAGCAGTCACCTCACAGCAAGAAGGTCACAGGTTCTCCTCCTGCCTTTCTGGTGCATATTCTCCTCATGCATGCATTTTTGCCAACAGGCCAAAAACATACAAAGTTTAAGTCAGGCTAATTGATAAATTGCCTCTAAGTGTAAGTGAGAATGTGAATAGTTGTTTGTCTCTATGTGTCCCTGTGATGGACCTGAGACCTGTCCAGAGTGTGTCCCCCACCCCTCACACAGTGACTGCTGGAGATACTCTCTCCTGCAACCTGGAAAGGAAAAGTGGTTTAAAATAAGGATGCATGGTTAGGTTTAGTAAAAGTCCCGGTCGTTACGTTTGGTATGCAGAGTTTAAGACACTGAATTTAAAATGAACTTTATAAATGTTAAACTACAGTACTGTATATCAACTCCAGCAAGTTTGCATCATTACAGCAGCCTGAACACCCATGAAGAAACATCTGATGCTGTGGTCAGCTTTATAAATGTTTCAGATAAACAGGACGTGAGATATATTGGTGGATGAAAATAAAATAACAAAAAAAAAAAAAATCAATAAAACAGAGCCTCATTCATGTACAGTTTATTTACAGACGCACGCTCTTATTTGTGGATCAGCTTTTATGGAAATGAATGCTACTAAACAATGTCATACCTCTAACCATGACTTGAAAGTACCCAGGCTGCTTTGAGGAGCCAGAACAATAATGATGCACACCTGTTCTCACTATCGCAGATTGTCCACCACCTGTTCTCACTAACACTGACTGATCATTACACATAAAACTAAGTAAATACTCTGACCGCATTCCTACGCACAGGTTGCAAACTTTTACACTTTAATCTATTATTTAAGACGGGAGACTGTGAATGTTTAGAACGAAGCGTCAGTGAAGGGTGCACGGATCGATATCTTCACTTTTGTTATTTTGTCTATTTTATGTGGGGTTTATTCTCTTGTGAGAATAACCACAGTAACTTTTTGATAAGCATGCCTGCAGTGCTTCCCACTAAAAAAATAATAACCTTTCTCATCCATTTTTTTACTGTCACACTTCACTCGTATCTCCTCTACATCATCTCAGGTGTGGGAGGAAGTACATTTTGTTTGAATAAATGCATGTTTTCTAACCAACTGTGTCCATGTTTGAGCTTATTTATACTGTATTGTATGCCCAGTTTTTTAGTTTTCTGTCCTTTCTGCTCCTCTTCTGTCTTGCAGAGGTGAGTTCTGGCTGGGCAATGACTATGTTCACTTGCTGACAAAAGCCAAAGACATGACTCTGCGAGTGGAGCTGGAGGATTTTGAAGGTGTTCGGGAATATGCAAAGTACGACCAATTTTATGTGGCAAATGAGTACCTGCGCTACCGGCTTTCCATCAGTGGATACAGGTACAGTTTCAGCTTGTGGCACACACAAGTCAAATTCAATCACCATGTCTGATTAATTGACGTATCATTGCAGCGGAACGGCTGGCAATGCCATGAGTTTCAACAAGCATTTCAACCACGACCAGAAGTTCTTCTCCACGCCTGACCGCGACAACGACATGTACCCCTCTGGAAACTGCGGCGCCTACTACAGCTCCGGCTGGTGGTTTGACGCTTGCATGTCCGCCAACCTCAATGGGAAGTACTACCACAAGAGGTATAAGGGTGTCAGGAATGGGATCTTCTGGGGAACGTGGCACAACATGTCGACAGAGTACTACCCAACCAACTACAGGCAGGCCTTTAAAACGGTCAAGATGATGATAAGACCTAAAAACTATGCTCCGTAAGAAGAACGAATAAACATTTGGGGAATAGAATCCTATGTTTAGAAAGAAAGAACACATACAAATGAAACATTTCTATGTATTTAATTCATTTGCACATATTACACATGCATATACAACCCCAATTTAAAAAATGTTGGAATGTTGTGTAAAATAAAAGGCAATGAGTAGCAAATACTATAAACCTATATTTTATTCACAATGAAAACATATCAAATGCCAAAACTAAGTTTATAATTAAAAACACTATTGGGTAACCTTGAATTTTATAGCAGCAACGTATCTAAAAAACGTTCACATTTCCCATACTTTTACAGCTTTTTGTTATCCCTGTCCAAGTATTTTTGAGATGTGTTACTGCCATAAGATTCAAATTGACCTTACTTTAAAAAGGTACCTTTTTTTTTTTGTTTAAACATTTGATTTGTTTATGTTTGATTGTAATTAAATATGGGTTCATGAAATTTAAAAATCATTGCATTATTTTTTTTAATATATATATATATATATATATTTTAAACGACTCAACCTTTTGTAAATTTGGGGTTGTAAACAAAACAAAACAAATTATAAAAGAGTATAGCAGAAAGTTTCTGTGCCGTACTAACAAACTGATGGTGAAATATATCATATTACATTTTGGACTGTAGTGAGTGTGGCCTTTAAGATGATGGATTACTTTGAGGCTGATTAAAAAAAGAGAAGGAATGATCTGCAAACTAACACACACGCAGTGTAAAAGGCCGGCCTGCAGCAGGGGCCATGATATTACATGGAAGCTACCCGTGAATAATTTTTTACTGGTTTCTGACATTTCTCCACGCTTTTGTCCTGCTGCCTCCTGCCATAAACCCCCACTGAGGCGCAGTGCAGCACATACCAGTAGTAAAAACTAATGAGCTATCATTTTTCTCTGCTGCAAATGATTTTATAATTAACAGAAAGCACTCAAGTGAGGTAAGCTGATGATACAGTTTTGTGTCAGAAATTATTCTGGGGGTCAAACAGTTTCATAAATCTTTAGAGAAGCTGTTCAGGAGTTAGGTTTTTGGTGTGTTTAATTACACCGGGACATTTCGATAATGCATCATTATCCTGAATGTTACAAAACATCCCAGGAAAAAGAAATGATCAATTTCTCTCGAGTGCTACCCACATTCAGCACTGTTTGCATTACCGATGCTTTGTTAAATTGCTCCTGACAGCAGCCATTGAGCAGAACATTAAACACTTCCAATTGTTTTTCCATCCCTGCATTTGGATAGGCAGCACGCCTCTTCATGCCACACACCGTTTGTAAACTTCTCTTTGACTTATAATTGTACAATACCGCCATCTAGTGTTAGAAGACTGTACAGCACATGTAATCCATTTTATACACACTGTGGGTTAAAGATGGACAAAGGATGTGTTTTACTTAAGGATGTGTACAGTATTTATTTAACTTTGTGAGGTATGAGAGATTTTATATAACGTTTCTGCAGATCGTTCTGTGCAAAGTATATTGATTGTTGACAGTCACACATTAAGAAATGATGCATAAATGTGAAGAGTCTTAGCTAAATCATATCTAGAGATTTGTATGTATGTGTGTGTGGGTGTGTGTACCATACAGATCTTTCTAGTCATGTTAATTTGCCATTACAAATAAAACCTGCATATTTTTTATAATAAAAAATAATAAAGTTCAAATTTCATTGCTGTGTACATTGCAGTGTTTATCGTGATGCCTATTTTTAAGTACAAGTTTTTTATGCTTTGTTATCAAAGAATGTGAACAGAACCACATTTAGCATACATTTTAGGGAATTCTTTTTTTGTCAAACTTTTGCATATCAAAGTTTAATGTACCCTTAAATTAAACATGTGCAAGCAACACTGCCAGCTACCACTTGTTTAACTGCGGAAAAAACAAGTGACTGAAAGCAGAACAACCGTGATGAAATAACATATTTTATACTTTGCAATGAGTACCTTTAATATCGTCATTGGCAACTCTTAAAACTGCATCCTTATAATGCGATGACAAAATAATGTCCGAGTTTTACCTCTTCGAAGATTTGGAAAGCAGGACATGCAGAGACGTCAGTATTTGTCGGCAGCTGATTTTTGAGAAGCCAAGCGTTTCCTGCAAGATCTTCTTGTTCTTTAAACTCTGCTTCTTCTATGCTGGGAGGCCTGGAATCCTTCTGCTCCTCAGACCCACTCACTAATGCAAAAAATAAATAAAAATAAAAACACAAATACAGTAAACAATCTGATTAATTTACAGGTTTTTGGTTTTAGTGATGAAACAAATAAAAAAGCAAGCCCCACACACTAATGTTTTTATTTGCTCTGTAATTTCCACTTTTTTACTCAGGTTTATGAGTCCAACTTACTCTTATAAATTCAGTGCATGTATATGTTTAAGTGAAGGTATGGTAATTAGCATATTAACAACAACAAAAAGAAAACGATATTAAAAAGAGACGAGCAATTACAGAATGGATGCGAAATGTTGCTTTTATTTTGAAGCAATTTAAGAGCAAACCTGAAAAAATATATATTTTTTGAAAATATTAGTTTTACAACTTTAAAAGTCGGGGCGTAAAAACAATAGCAGGTGCATAAAACGGTCTGCAATGAACAATTAACATAAAAAAATGCTCAAACTAGCGAAAACTGACATATTTTGACGGCTTCGTACAGTTCAAAAACCAATGAACAAAAAAAAAAAATTAAATAAAATATGGCATTCCTAAATATTTATACCAAAAAGTTCGTTTGATGAAACTTTTAAGATTTCGTCTTTAGCCTACTCATTATTAAACGACTAAGCTAAAATTTAAAACTCATATTTTGTTGCTAAAAACACGAAGTCGAACGTCTTACTGTTAAAAATGTTCACGTCTTCTTGTTTTGTCTTGAACTGACAACTTGTTTGTCCGACAACTTTAATATATACGACCTTTGAAAAGTTTTAAAAGTTAGCGTTAGCAAATCTTTTCTTTTTCATTTCCGGTGTTACACCAAATCTGTTGAGCCGTGTTGTGGTCACCATGGCAACGACGTGACCCCCCCGTTGCTGCGTTGCCAAGTTTACAATAACTATCGCATTTTTACGATAGTTTTTAGGGTGCGTGTGATTTCCGTGCACCAAAACAAAATAAACGTGTCACTAATTTATTTAATTCACGTGAACACCGATATATTGCATCAGTAGGTCCGATCCGACGGAACGTGGGCTGACCAGGCGCAACGTCATTTCTTATCTGGCAACCCTGCAGTAAACATTAAATTAAGACGATTTGGGGGGTTTAATTGAGTTGAACTAATTAATATTGATTTTTGTCCTTTTTTAAATAACTTTAAGCACAGTGACGAAAAACAGCCGATGTAATGCATATTTTAAGCCTAAAACAAACCTTATGCTGTGAAAAAAATACAAGCAAATACATTTGCACAAATTCAAAAAAATAAATTAAATTAAATCAGGGAATAATTAGGCTGCACTTACCATTGTTGTCCTCCAGATGGCGGAAAACAGTGACGTCAGTGCAGTGCATCCACATCACTAACATATGTCATGAATTGACCGTTTTTGAAGCCAGATGAAAGTATACACCAGCTGAGTGAGCTCCAAAATGCATAAATCCTATTTGATTCCGCTGACTTCAAGTTATAGTTGAGATGATGATGATGATGTAACACTCTACTCTCCTTTTACTTATTTTCCCACAATGTCGAGGTGGCATGGGACATCATTCACTCTCTACAACAGCTGCAGGAGTGGGCTACATCATGTGCAGCCTTATGTGTATACTGGAGAGTGAATTTTCAGACAAAGAAAAAAAAAAGAAACTTTTGGACGTTACACTAGAATGAAAACAGAATTCCATTTCATGTTTCTTGAAGGGATGCATAGGAAAGGGGAAGCATCAAAGTTTTCCCAAATTGTTGTGGAAAATCTTTAAAAAAAAAATCTACATCTTAAATACGGACCATCTCAGTGAAATGCCTGTTTTCCGCAGGTTGGATTTAGGACCTACCAGCTTGTGGGGCACAAGACTGGCTTTTATTTGCCAGTATAAATGAGAAAGGGAGGAAATAAATAGGTAACACCCCCCCCCCCCCCCTCCTGTGCACTCTAAAAGCAGACTTTTTTTTAACTGTCTTTCCAAACTAAACTTGTTAGTTGCATAGCTCTGTATTTACCAGCACTTGTTAAGTTTTGTACAAATCACCTGGTGCTTGGGAGCAAAAAGTTTTTGGAAGAAGCCATACCCTTTAAAAAAAGCATCCAGTAGAGTCAATGTGGGAACATGGCAAGCTTTGTGATGTAAATGAGCATGTTTGGGTCAGACCCAGGATCAAGTCATTTTCATGTAAAGGAGTCTAGACGGAAAAAAATAAAAATAGTGAGTGGGGGGGAAATTACTTGAAAAAAGAAGGCATCATTGTTTTGCATTAAATCAAGTCACCTCTGTTTGTGTCGTCGTTTTCCAGATTTTGCTTTTGTTTTTCTAAAAGTATGTGAAAGTGTCTGCTGACTAAATGTCTTTTCCACCGTGGCTTCCCATCAACTCAACCATAATTGCCGGCTGTGATTCATGGCTTTTATACCACAGTTCAGATTAAACTGCTGAGAAGTTTAACAATCCTCAAGCAGATGTTGATGACTGTTGAGTCACTTAGCAGGGATGAAAACTTGCATCAACGTGCAACTGGTCACTTTTCAGCTGTTTTTGTGAACTCTGCTAAACAGGCCAGAACTACAACAACCAGAGAAATAGCATTTCCTGTAAAAAAAAAAAAAAAAGAAAAATGCAGTGCAAACACTGAACATTGAATTATTGTTTCAGTTTTCTGAAGAAGCTGAAATTTAGTTTAGTTGTTAAAGTCAAAATTAGCAAAATGCAAGCTGAAAATAGCAAAACACCGGCTTAAAATAGACAAATGATAGCTAAAACTTAAAAGCAACAAAAGGCAAGTTGAACAATAACAGCAGAAAAAGGATGGCTTGAAGCTAGAAGTAGCAAAGGTTAACTAAAAGCTAAAATAAAAAACACCACCAAAAGGTTAAGTAAAAGTTTAAAAAAAAAAGCAGAAGGCTTGATAAAAGTAGCAAAAAGCTAATGCTAAAATAAGCAAATGTAGCAAAAGACAAACTAAAAGTAGCTGAAGACTGGCTACATGCTAAAAGTAATAAACCACTAGCTCAAAACGGCAAAAGGTTAGATAAATGCAAAAAGTAGCAAAGGGTTTGCTAAAGTAGCTAAAGGCTAGAAACAAACCAAAGCAGCAAACGTGTAGCTTAAAGCTAAAAGTAAAAACAGGCTAACTAGAAGATAAAAGTATCAAAAAGCTGGATAACTCAAAGCTACATAAAATGGCTAAAAGTAAAGCAAGTCTCCAGACGCAGATTTAAAAGAGAAACATGTTTTTCAAGGAACTGTAAAGATCTCAGTGCAAATTGTCAGAACTAATCCAGTTTAATGTAATATTTCCACAAAGATAATCTGGTGTCAAACTTGTTCCACTTCAGATGCAAAAATAGGAAGTAAACAAATGCCTTTAATCTAAAGATAAAAAGTAGACTTTAAGCCGATTGTATGTACCGTACCTTGGGTCAAAGTGCATGAGAAGTGAATTTCTATACACTACTGTATTTTGTTTTATTAATGAGGTGGAACCATAAAAACGATTCCAGATTCCTATTGTTCTTATTGTGAGAATTGAACACTCTTACATTTAAACCAGAAACAAAAACCAAGAAATGCTCTTGGCAGAAATCAGTCTGATGTCATTTTGGGGAGTTTCTGAAGGATCCCTGCTGAGATTCTGGAGCATTGTTTCCCTCTGTGTCAGTAGGCTGACTTGGGACTGAAAGACCCCCTTCAGCTCCAGCTCCTCTAACATTCTCAAAGGGGAAAAAAAAAAAAAAAAAAAAGTGCTCTGGACAACTGTTTCTGTTTACCATGTCTTTGTCTCCAAGGAAAATCAGCTGAAGACAAATGTCTGTGGCAACAGCAGTCATGCTCATATTCTTGGCATAATATTTCTCTCTCTGGTGTGTTGTAATCAGTGTAATCGATGATATGAGTCAAATAAAGAATGGCGAGAAATAAAAATGGATTTTGTGAACAAAACGTCAAATATTAACACTTATAAAAATTGATCCTTTCCACTCGAAACCGGATACCCACTCATAAAGTGTTGAACATTTTAAATGAAAAGTTTTTCAGTGTACTCATCGTTGGTTTATTTTAATTTTTATTATTAAAACATTAGCCCTAAATGTGTATTTTTGTTTCATTTTTTTCAGTTACCACTGTCTTGGTCTAGCCTTTAATTTGAATATGGTCCCTTTTGGCTCCAGAAAGACCAAAACAACAAGAACTGAAAGTAACTCAACACAGACTAAGGTGAAAATGTTGGTCTGAAACATCCATCTTTTCTTAAATCCACCTTAAAATGAACATAGGCCCGTGATTTGGGGTATATTTGCTTAGTCATTTAAAAAAAAGTATTGCTTTTGTAGAAATATTTGATTTCATTCACAGATCTTATTCAAAAAATCATCTTGATTTTTAGTGAATTGCCACCTTCAGGTCCTAAAATCCCAACTTTTCATTGCTGGTTTTCATAGGTGACCAGTTGGCAAAGGGAAGTGAGAAAAAAATATCCAAGATGTGCATAAAAGTGATGACTTTGTTAAGCACATTACCTGGTCTACCTTTATAGAGAAAAGTTTAGTTGAATGTCATCTGCATAACGATGAACGTTCATGCTGTCTCAGCAGATATTAATCTAATAGAAGCATGGATAGATTTAAAGATTGATGAATATGTCTTGAATCTTTGGAACACATGGAGGAACGAAACATACAAGCTATTATTACATTTGTAGAATTAATAGCAGTGAGCCTATTTATGTCTAATTTACATTTCCATGCATGTGTGTGGGTTATTAAAAAACTGAACAAATCACTTTTACAAACTGTTAGGATGGCCTTGCTTTCTTTGCTACACAGAGCGACATCTGTGCTGCTGATTATCCATGCTGCTGATCTCATGCTGCTGTATTCATTCATACCCTTATGTTCACAACAGACTCATGTTCAGGCTGCTGTTGTTACACCGTACTGTTTTATATAATAGTGTGTATCTTAGATCTTTTAGCATACCGTTTGGCGTTTGTTTAGTGTATATCTTAGATGCTTATATACTGTTTTTTTTAAATACTTTATAGCTTTGCTATTTTTGGGTGTAACATAATTTTGTTCCACCTCATGTACCACATGTGATGGAACTGACAATCAAGTTAACTTGAACTATTTCAAACACATTTTTTAAATAATGAGAGCATTTGCTTCAAATTTAGTTTAGACTTTTAGCCTCAAGGCTAAGAGTTTTAATCCCTTTTTTGACTGTTCTTTTTTTTATCTCTTCAGTCCGATATGGAGAATTTTTGTTGTGTGTGTGTGTGTGTGGATTTAGCATATCTTTTCTGTTATAAAAAAAAAATGCAAACGCTGCAAAACTAAATCAGTTTAAAATGCTCAGAGTAGCTAAATATCAGTAAACGCCATCAGCACATATTGAATGTTGATACTTTCAGAGTCAGGAGTACCGGTACTGTAAAACTGGTACAGTGCAAAAACAGCATTGATAAACAGCATAATGCTTCTATTATATATGTGACCCCACATGACTTGGAGGTGGCTTTTATCGTCAGACTCTTTACAAACGTCCTTGAAGATTAGAGCAAAATTGCAAGCAGCTTCTATTTTCCACTGAGGTAAGGTAAACGCATCCTTGTTCATGTGCTTTTAACAAACCTGTATCGCTTTCATGGCAAAGGATTTGATGAGAGGGGAGTTAGAGAAACACAGAGTCCGCACAGGTCACATTAACTTATTAAACAAAGCCCAGATAAACACAGCAGGTCAGACTGTCTCACTGAACACAGCGAAACCCAAATACATACTTTGTAATTCTGAACAGAAATAGCCTCAAGTTTGAATAAACATCCTGTTTGACCTTGACTGAATGAAAGCTGGTCCTGGTTTCTGATGCTGTCTGTCATCTCTGATGATTAGAAGACGTAGCATCTTGTGATTCAGTGGTTGGACATCTAATACCATTAGTACAAACTCATGAGAAATCTTTACTGCATCCAAGCTTTTAAAGTCTTTCTTTTAACCTCTCTCCTGGACACAAGCTAATAATAAAAAGAAGAGTCAATGTCAAAGCAGACAGGATTGTTTTGCCTCTTTTGGAAGCATAAATGCAGTTTTAACTGTGTATGTTTTGTTTTTTTTACAAATGGAACAAAATAATTGACTTTTTTTTTTTTTAGTATAGCATGTGCAAAAAGTGACTGCAGACAGAGCAGCAAGCAAAAACAAGTACCGTATTTTTCGACCTATAAGGTGCGCTTAAAATCCTTTTAATTTTCTCAAAAATCAGCAGTGAGCCTTAATCTGGTGCAACTTCTGTATGGATTCTGGTTGTGCGTGCTGACCTCGAACCGATTTGAAGTGGTACACATCCCTCACAAATGCATATTGTTTTGCATTGAGTGTATTGTTTTGTATTTTATGCGTCACAACTGAATAATGTTGAGAATTATTGTGAATGAGTTGAATAAAGTTTGACTTATCTGACTTTTGTTTCGCTTAATGCGCCTTATAGTCCAAAAAAATAGGATTCCTGGATATTCCGGTGTGACACATTGTTTTTTCAAGACATTTCATCAGTGGTGGCTTATCAATAGAGGGTGCTAGGGCACCGCCCACCCACTCAAACCACACCATTGATAACTTAAAAATAATAATAATAATAATAATAATAAAATAAAAATATCTTAAAATTTATGTTTGTTTGTTTTTTTTGGTTGTGTAAGATAAAAATGTAGTTATTTCATCCATTTCTTTTGTAACTGAACATGTTATGTACACGGTGAACAAGTTGCTGAATGCTTTCTTTAAAAAGAATAGGAAACACACTTTAAACTACAATTCAACATTTTAACATTACCGCAATTATTTAAAAAATAATCAACTCATTGTTTTTAAACACATTCAACTCACAGGTTTTAACGTCTGTAGCAAAATTTTCATTCCCCAACTGAATAATTATGATAATTGTAGAGGTGAAATAACATGGTTGCAGGATAAATTGATGGAGAAAAAGAGAAATAAACTAAAGTTTTGGATATATTGTTAGAAACTGGAGAAAGAATGACTTTGAATTACTTAAAACCTTCCAATACTGTAACATAAAAACTAAAAGGCTTTGATATTTGTTGCTGTTTCATGACTTAATAAAGAACTTGAATATGATTATTATATCTCCTCTTCTGGTCACATTTTTACAGAAATATAAAACATGACAGAAATAAGTAATCCATAGAAATTCATCACAGTAATAAACATCTAGTCCTCTGGATGTTAATGTTTGTTCCATACTTGTATGCTAAAAAGTTGGAAAGAATTAAATACATCTGTTTCCCAGATAGCCCAGTTTACATGTTCAGTTTGTCAGGGTGAGTGTGCTCTTCCAGCAGGACCTTTGCTGGATCCCTGCCGTCCTTTGGGCTGTCTGGTTTTCTTCCTTTTCATCCTCGCTTTAGTCATCAAGAGACCACCTCACCCCTGAAAACGCTCCTCTCAGCAAGACGGTCAAATCTGGAAACATCTGTGAGAAAATCTCCTGTTTTCAGTTTTTAATCCATCTTCCTCGATACTCAACTTTGCAGAAATCATGGTGTATTCGTCTGTTTGGACAATAAAATAAAGAAGAAAAATAAAACTGATTAAACTCTGACATTTATTTTCAATTTGACTGAATGAACAGATAACATTTGGAGAAAAAAATATATATATACAGTAATTTGATTTTCACAATCCTGGAGTGGTTGTGTTGAGTTTATATTAAAAGATCATGTTGGAAAATTATCAATATTATGAAATATGTGTTGACGATAAGAGCCAAGCAGTCCAAAAAGTCTTATTATCTTCTTTTTTGTGGAGCTACATTAAATTAATGTCAGATTTTTATTCAAACATGAAACATGAAATAAGCCAACAAACCTAAATAACAGAATAATCAGAATCAGTTTTATTATTGCACCAAAGTACAATGAAATTACATTTCAGTACAACTCGTCCGAGTAAAGCATAAACAAACAGACATGGGGGGATGGAGGTGTCTGAGGCCGCGGCCACGTGGGAGGCGCAGCCACGTGGGAGGCACAGCCTTTTTTATTTAGATAGGAAAAGAGAATCACAGGGAAAATGGAGGTATAAAAAAATCATATCTCACACTGTGTCTTGGATGGGATACAGTGTGAAAGTTGCAAAAAAAAAACCTTCAGCAAGAAACAGCAACATACTGATGACATCATAGGGTTCACAGGACAATATGGTAATAAATCAGAAATGACAAACGTTTTTGTCAGAAAGGTGATCCTGTGATATAGATGCTTTTTGACAGGGACATTCATCCATTGAGTTCATTTATAAGAAAAAGATTTTAAATCACAAATTAGATTTTTGCATTGAAAAAAGTGCCAGACGTTTGGTCTTTTGACTGTTGGCTTTCAGTAACTGTACCCACCTGTGCAATTTAGTTGACAATCCTGTTTTATAGTGACTGAAACTGCAATGTCAAAGAGAAAATAAAAAAAAATGATAAATTGTTACAAATCAAAAGGGTCTGTACAGCAACCTTATCTCCTGTTCCTCCAACCTCCAAATGCTGCAGGAGACATGTGTGTGCAAATTTGCAGACCAACATCGATATTTTTTCCCAGAAATTTGATATACGGTAATATTTATAATAGGTGTGTAAACAAAACTTTAAAAAGTATCAAATGACTGCAGTAAATATGCATAAAACCAAGTCTTTTTTTTTTTTTTTACTGAAAAGCTTCAACTCCTGCAACTAAAATACATCCAAGAAACTCCAACTACTATTTTCCGTTGTTTTTCTATTTCACAAAATGTACAAACCACAGAGACAGGCTGTAATTACGCGTGGTTGGTGGTTCCATCTTCATCGAGGCACAGTTAAATTTTATGGCATGATATGCTGCATCGACAACTTTATTAATTTATTTTTTTAAACGCGACTTTGCTTTTGAGTCTGTTGAAATGGAAGTTTTCCTCTTCAGTCTGCAGGGAGTTGTCGGCACAACAAAACCAAAATTACAAAGAAGAGAGCCCAAACTGAGGGGGAGAGGGAATACAGCTAATCTTCAAAGGATAATTAACTCATTTCAAGTTGAAAATAGATGGAAACAAAACCAAACTTTATAGAAAGACGTTTCAAAGAAAAGCGTGCCCAGTATCAGGGATAAATGAATCAAAATGAGACTTTACCTCTGCACGTTTCCTGAGAAAAGTCAAGAATAATCAACTTGTTTAGTTTCAGTTTCATACTGTGGGTGTGGTTCATTGAGTGAAGAGACTTACACATGTTTATTCTTGTTCTTGTAAATCAGCTGAGTCCAGACGGGCTCCACACTTCCTGGCCCACAAGTGACTGAAACCATGACAATATTCACACCCTGACACAAATTCCCTTAAACACCCACAGACTTCAGTCATTGCTAATCGCCCATTTCTTTTGAAAGCCAACAAGTTAACAGATGTTCGAGAATACAACAATCAACTGAGAGGTTCACAGCAAAAACAAGTCAAGAAATGATGCCAACGTGTCTTAATATGTGTTTAATTTGGAGTGAAATGTTGCTTAAGCATATTCAATTAAAACTTTGTCAACGTGAGTTATTTTGGACTGTTTTATTAGTTCAGCACTTCATCTATGACGAGACTGTGCCTAAAAAAAAATAGAGAAATTGGCGCCATGATAAACCGGGACACTCAAACAAAATAAAAATAAAAAATGATAAAGAACATAGATAAACTTTCTTTTCTTACCTGGGTGCTATCTTTATTGTATATGTAGCTATATTCACGATATAAAAAGAGGAATATTGAATAAGAGTACCATATTTTTCAGAATATAAGGCGCATTAAGTGAAACAAAACAGTCAGATAAGTCAAACTTTATTCAACTCATTCACAATAACCTTATAAAAGCAGTTCGAGGTCAGTAAGCACAACCAGAATTAATACATAAGCTGCACCTGATTTTAAGGCTCACTGTTGATTTTTGAGAAAATTAAATATTTAAGTGCGCCTTATAGTCTGAAAAATACTGTACGACGTGAGCAGTATCCACTCATCTGAGAAGAGCTATTTAGACTGTCAGCTGTTGAGAAGGTTCTGGTTGTTTTGGTGTTCTGGCCACAGTAGGTCAGAAATATTTTACATAAAGACCTCAGGAAATGGCACAAATCTGTGGAAAGAGCCATAATATGTCTTTTTTTTTTGGAGGCAAGCAGCAATACTTTCAAACCATTTAGTTACTTTTGATGCAAAAACCCAACCAAGTTCAGTTAAATCCCTACACCAACACCAAGTCCTGTAAATGAGTTCATATGTGTCTGTAAACTTCTCATGGTTTATGAAACGTCTCAATACTTCTGGAGCAGATTATAGCAATACTACAAACATTAGGAAACTCATACGAGCGTATCATGTTGGGACTGCTGTAAAGTACACGTCCCAAGAACGTTACCCATAATTTGACAAACGAGCATATTCCACTCCAGCACAAACAGCGAGGAACATGCGCTCACAGACTCTATAAATCACAAGGTCATTCAAAAACAGCCCAGGAGAGAACCTGTTCTATAGATGTCATGGAGAAATTTGGTTTGTTCATGTTTTTGTTGTTAGTATCAAAAACTGGCTGCACAATCAGATACATGTGAAGTGCCTGGAGGAAAAAAAAAAAACTTTGTGTGCATGTAAGGATAAAGGGCCATGTAGAGAATGCAACAACACGTGATGTGCAAAGATACAGTTGCAGGAGCATATTCCAGCCTCACCCAGAGTTCAAAGACTGCTGACGGAGCAGCAAACGCAGAGCAGGAGGAATTGTTGTTCACAGATGTCACTGTGAAGAAGCGTCTCTGAAAGCTATTATCTCACAGCAGGAGTCAACAGCATATCCTCAGAATTATATTTACAAATGTACAACATAGAACAATTGCAAAACAAATTAACAAAAATGATTTCATTCTCAAGATCCAACAAAACGGGCTACTAAAGGACCACAGCAGAGGAAGAATGAGCCCAACCTCACTGTTACTGATTAAAACCGTTTACTGTGCTGGGATTACAACAGAAAACAAGTTAATTTAATTTACCTCAGATGGCATAAGTTTGATTCAGTGATTTTAATAAAAGCCACAGCTCTCCTCTCAACACAACACATCACATATCTAAGCATTCTGATCATCAGAAAACAAAGCAGATCAATCATAAACTAGAGAAATTGCATTTATGCTTATTGCAGAAGAACTTGCTGCAAAACAGCTGAGTTTAACTCAAATGCGTTCAGAAATGTAGCTGAAATGGAAGAACAAGCCTAAATGAGCAGAAAGCCAAAATAACACGTTTGCTTAATTAAGTTTAATAAGCAAAAATGAGCACAAAAATGAGGAAATTAGCTTTAAAAATGCTGAAATTAGCAAAACATAGCTGAAAAGGAGCAGAGAATATAAAAAGAAGCTTAAACTGCCAGAAGGAACTGGAAAGAGTTGAAATGAGTTTAGAAAAATTGGAATTAGCTGAAAAGGCTAAACTTAGCAAAGAGCTGAAAGAGCAGAAAAAGCTGAATTTATAAGAAAAAAGCTGAAAGGGGGCATAACAAGCTTAAACTAATATAAAGAAGTTAATTATGCTAAAAATAAAAGAATTTAATATGAAAAACTTGAATTTAACAGCTGAAATTAGCTAAAATGTTAAAAAGGTAGCTGGAAAAGTGGAACAAGCTTCAGTTAGCAAAAGAAAGCAGAAAAACATGTTTGCACAATTAGGTTGAAAGAATGAGCACAAAGAAGTGAAATTTATCTGAAAAAAGCTGAAATGAGCAAAAAACAGCTGAAAAGGAGCTAAATGGGCAGAAAGAAGCTGAAATTACAAGGAGGAAGATGGGAGAGCACACTTTTACTGAATTAAGCTGAAAAAAGTTGTAATGGGTGCAAAAAATGTAGAAATTGCCTAAAAAGCTAAAATTAGCGTAAACAGCTAAATGGTAGCTGAAATAACAGAAAAAGCTGAAACTTGCAGAAATAAGCCATAGGAGCATAACAAGCTGGAAGTAGCAGAAAGAAGTTAGAAGAAGCACAAAAAAATGTAGTTAGCAGAAATAATTTGAAAGTAGCACAAAACAGCTGAAAAAAAAAAAAACAGCTGAAAGTAGCTGGAAAAAGTTTAAATTTGCACAAGGAAGCTGAAAGAAGCTGAACCAGAACAAAATGTGAAAAGAGCTGGAGAAGATTGTAAACACATTTAAAGATTTGAAGAATGTAAAATGAGCTCAATTCATTTTCTATGAGAAAAAAATGGCAAAAAAGGCTAAATGTTTCAAAAAACTAAAGTGGCACCAATGCCAATAGTCACAGCACCCTTCTCCAGAATGAGCTGAACATTTTGATATATGATTTGTTGAAATAGCACAAAAATTGTAGAACAAGAATGTTGACAAAAACATAGGGGGAAAAAAGGATCACAACAGTGTGGATGCTTCATTAATATTCTCACAATGGCAAAAATCACATTTTAACATGATCATAATTGCAATATTTTTCTGCAGTTACTCAATTTTTATATTGAGAAGTTGTTTTAACTTGTAGGTTTAAAAATTACTAAATGGAGAGTTGTAATAAAACATACAAAGCATATCTAAACACACTGAATATCTCATTACGTTGGCACTTTGTATTAAACCAAATTGTGACGTTTATATCTACAGTTTTAGTTATTTTCTGTCTGCAGCAGACAAGATGTCACAAAGGTCATTTCAGGAAGGAAAAGCAATGAAACCTTGTAAATCTGGTGCAGGTTGCATCGTTTCAACAATGTCACTCATGCTTGTGCCTGGAGACAACATGATGCATCACATTACTGCACAAATGGAGACTGGTCATTGAGCACATGCTGACATGTTCCAGTCTGTGAATTCCCATTTTCATTCGCTGGATGAATCCATGGGCTTCATTTACCAGGTGAAGTCATACACTACAGGGCGATGGGAATTCCACAGGTGGGAGTGGGATGCTTTGGAAATACAGTAAAATCTACTGAAACAATGTAACACGCTACACCGATCATGGCCTCTTCTGGCACAAGGATTCACCTCGCCACACAGCAGAACAATGTTCAGGAATAGTTTGAGGAACACAGTGAGTTTGAGGTGTTACATTTGACCTTTCAACCAGATGAAGTTATGCTCTAATTGAGCATCTGTGGAATATCTTGTGCAAGAGTGAACCTTTAGTGCTCTTTTCTTGCCAGGCTGTTTTGATATTAGAAGAAGCAAAGCAATATTAAGTGTGTGGTCATAATGATGTGGGTGATCAGTGGAAAACTTTTCATTTGGTATTCTCTTGTTAAAGAAAGCACCCTTATTCTTCAATAAATCATCACTTCTATAAAATCTCAAACCTTTCAATTGCTTTATTTTCTTTTGGGCGCTGCAAACTCTGTCCCCCTGAACTGAGGTTTTCTTGGCAGAGGGAAGATCTGGTGCTGAATAGCTCATTCTGGTGACCTGATTGTGCACGTCCCACAAGGAGAACAGGTATTCTGGGGAAAAACTTCAAGCTTTTGGCCGTTAGCTTTTGCGTGTTTACTCAAACGATGTCACTTTTTTTTAAAAAAAAGACAGTGGAAGACATTCTACTTTCTGGTTATTTTTTGCCAAACAGATGCATAAAACCTGGCAGCATTTGCAGTTTTGCTAAAACCAAAGCACAAATTAGGCCATCATGACAGTAGCACACTATTTGACATGCTACATATGTGGCTCACTGGCGTGTCAAAAAGGGATCATATATGTGCAGATTCGAAAACTGGACAAGATAATCATTTAAACAGGAGAAGTGTGAGTCTTTAAAGTCAAACTGAGCAAAACTGAAGTAGATTTGCAGAGGTGGGAAATTATTTTCCCACGGGGCCTAATTGGAGCAGGAACTTTGCAAAGAGCCAAATCATTGTCTACATTCTGTGTTTGCCTTTGTTCTGTAGAGTGCAATGACATGATTTTGCCTCCTAAATCTCTCCCAAACTTCACTCATCAGTGAAAAGTCTCCTGATGCATCAAACACATCTTGCTCACCTTCAAAACAAAAGCATGCAAACACCAGTTTAGAAATAAAAGCAGAGTATTTTTGAATTTAGGTGCATATACAGTAATTGTATAGTTGATTTCTGAATTCTAATTGGCCTCACGTGACCTGAATGGGAAGAGCTAACGGGCAAGATGTGACCTGGGAATTGTCCCAAATGTTTTTGTTTTTTTTTTAGCATTTATAATTGAACAATATTAACCCTTTAAAAGCTCGGTCAGGACCGGTTTCCAGAATCAATTTAGAAAAATACAACATATACAGAACGGATTTGAATTCCTTTACGAATCAAACCTTTAAGTCATGATTGATAGATACATTTACATCCACTACATTGTATTATATGCACATTATTGTGTCATTTAGTTATTTAGAAAATTTACATCTTTAGTCTTTCTCCTTCCAAGCCTTATTTATATTTGCAACTTTTTTCCTGTGAGATGTTAAGATTTTTCCTTTTTAAGAAGAGCAACATCTTCCCACAGACTGTCATTGGGATTATTTTAGTTCCCAAGTTTAACTAATTCGACTGATACAAACATTTAGACGTCACCATTTTTCAGTGTTTTTCTTTCCTTTTTTATCTGTCTCTTAAGCAGCACTGCATGTCACAGCTATCTTTTTGTGTCTCCCATCGCCTTTTTCTTGTTTTTTTGGCAGAGGACAGTCAGAGAGAAAAATAAACTGGTGAAAGGAAAGAAAAAACTCAGCACCAGAAACAACGCTAAACACATAAATCACCAGTAGGAGTGGAGTGTTCAGCAAATTACACAGAGACAGGGTCAGGTTTAACACTGAAACGATAATGACTAGAAGATTTGAGAATGCAAAGATGAAAAAAAAATGGATGACATTATTCTCAGAACTCAAAAGAGATGAATGCTTGCTGTCCTACCTGCTGAGTTTGGACTGAGTCAGTAGATTCAGTGCACAGTACTCTGTTAAAACAGCATTCAGTTTAAGGTTTAAGCCTCTCCAATATGGAAATGCAGTGTCACCTGGTCTGCTTGAATAATTGCATCCATGCATCTATGTGATATATTCAAGACAAAGTTCAGTGTTAAAACTCTCATTCACACCCAGAAACAGTAATTCAGAACCACAATGTTTACAACAATCTTAAAAGCTCATTGCTGTGCACAAATGTCTCCTTTTAGTCTGGAAGTTGTCTTCACCATCGTCAGAGAAAATCAAGGGTAATCTGGCTGGCGTTGTGTGATCTTTACCCACTGTGTGCATTATTTGAAAATGAAACCTTACTTTACAAAATACTTGAAGCAGAGAGACTCCATAGAGACGTTCCAGGACTTTATTAGTCTTTTCACTGACGTTTATGCTTCTTTGGTGACTTATTTTCTGTCTCGCTTCCCCTTTCAGAAACTTTGCAAGCTGCACTGGCAGTTGTAAACAAAAGATTGGAGACATACAAGGTAGCGTGGGAAAAATGCAACGTGTCAGATTCATCAGGGAAGACCTTGAAAAGATTATGAGATGGGAAATTTTTACGGCTGCACAAATTCACTAACAGTAAACTGTTGTTTTTTTTTTTAATGTAGTATGTTGGACACCAGCAATTCTCAAAGTCCAAACTCAAGTCCACATCTTATACTATACTGCAACTGAAACAGAGATGAAAAGTGTCTTCATCATTGTCAACAACTTCTTCCAATACAGTTTTAGGAGTAACGGTCTATATCTGAATATGAATTACAGCTGTGTTGTAGAATATTATTTATTTATTTATGTAATATTTATTAATACAGGTATTCTCATTCAGTCATGAGGAATTGTTTTCAATAGAGAACTGTTTTAGATAGACAACATACAGAGTAAATACAACAACAAAAGCAAGTGGGCCATATAAAACTAGGTAAAATATTAAAAACAAGAACATATTTGCTTAAATTCTCTATTGACCATATCAAATGTTTACAATCCATTTTAAAAAAATCAAAGTGGACAGCTTCAGATATTGTTGCAAGGTGTTCCAGGTCACAGAAGCAGAGTAAGAAAAGGCCTTTTTGCCAAGTTCAGTGCACACACTGGAGATAATGAAGTCCTGAGAGCGCACGTTGTAACTGCACTGACAACATGACACGTGGAAGGAGATATAAGAAGGAAGCAGATCAAGGAGGGATTTATAAATGCACATGTGCCAATGTGAGAGTCTACGTAAATATAATGATGACCAACTGACCAACGAGTACAGAGTGCAGTGATGGTAGTTAAAACCAGTTATGACCCATAGTGTGCAATGGTAGATGGAATCCAACATCTGCAAGAAGCTGACAAGCTTTCAATGTTTGGCTTAAAAGAGAGGTGTGAATCAATTAATATCCTCAAGTACTTTGTATTTGTCAGAGTCCACAAACTCAATAGAAACACAATGCATGTATGATATAGGGGAATAATTGCTGGCACCAACTTTGTGTTTGAAAACAACATCCCATTGGTTTGATCAGCATTTAGCAACAGTTTGAGATGGAACAAGTCTGAATGGATGATGTTGAATGTATACTGTAGAAGTTGGAAAACCTTGTCAACTGTATTATCTCAACAATAAACAATTGCATCATCAGCAAAGAGATGCAGTGAGGCATTAGGTAACATGATGAATGATTTAAAGACACAGCGATTGCAGACTGATGATGAGGACTCAATAATATAGAAAAGGGAAGAGTCTTTATTTACAAGTGAGGGCAGGAAAATTTGCTGAAAGGGAAACAAGGTATTAGTGAGTATGGTCAGTGTTTACGATGTTATATTTCTTTGTCATAAAGGGTCTTACCGTGGTTTATTTGTTTGCAGGTGGGGAGAGAGGCGATCCAGTGGTTCCTAGGCAAAGTGGTTTGTTTGATCCAAAGGGAGTTGAGAGTGACAGAGCAACTGTGTTATGGAACTGATCGTAGCTGATGATTGATTTGCAAGGGCAGAGATGGTAACTGACGGGTCACAGGAATCGGAGCAAGGCTTGAAAAACAAAAAGAGCAAAAAGTACAATGGTTAATTTTTCTCTGATAGAGATAGGTTGACCAACTGTTACCATCAGGTAGCTTAACGTTCTGGCGTCAGAAGGATAACTGCTAAGTCCTTACTGCAGGTATTGTGTGCTTTTTGAAGTTGTGTGACTGCTCTCTAGCAGTGCTTTCAGCTCTTCAGGCTCATCTCCCCTGATTTTGGCATTTGCAGCTGTTATCATCTTGGTTACAGCTGCTTTAACTTCTCGCCTGCTCCAATGTCACAAGGTCTATTTCCCCTGCAGACTTCAGTTTCAAACATTGTTGCCAGCGTGATTTGACTTGTTATGAATAACAGAACATAGTCATTTGTTGTTGGGGTTAATATTGCCTGTTGAAATACATGACAAAGCTGGTTAAACAAGTTAGGCAATGCATTTGATTGTAAGTAAGACATATTCTTCAGTTTTATCTAACTCACTGGCTTCTTTCAATGACAGTAGGGCATAAATAATCCAAGTTAGAAAAGTTGCATTCAGCTTGAAGTTGAAGATACAGGAAATACTGCTTTAACCTAATTAGACGGTTGCATTTATGATAACATGACAACGGCTAACCACTTTCCAAACCATACAATTAGCAAAAATTATATTCACTTTTAGATCTTCTAGTTCCAGTTCTACCTCCCAGGAAGCTGTTTTGCAGTTTGCACAAAGTTCTTCCTTCAAACGTTGATTTGTTTTGTATCTACAACTCGTCAACTTTAGAAGTCACCTTGATTCAAAATGGCTTCTGTTGTAGATTTTCTCAATCGGGTTCCAGTTACCATACAGGATGGGGGTCTGTGTGCATCAGGAGCCAATGGCTCAAGCCTGCTCTCTACTTAGAACTGAAATCACAGCAATGTGTCATAATAGTCACAATATAAATAGAACATTCTTATCTGCAATAAATCACTATACCCTTGGGTTCACAAATATCAAATGTCTTGGACATTGTAACAAAATACCATGTTCTTCAAACAGATTATGTGAAACAGACTATATCGTGTAGAATGGTCAGATAACATAATTCTGCCACATTGCCAGAATTAATCAACCTTAGCTAACACAAACAGGTTATAACTCAAATATTGAGCTAAAATTTCTTCATTCCCAAGATGTCATGGTCAGTCCCCCCATCAGTCCCTGTCTCACACTCACAGCCCCATCATTTCATGTTTCTGCTCCTCTTTGTCATCATGCTGTCTTTTTCTTCTGAGCTCATCAGCCTTGATTCACTGCACCAGTTCTTGGCCTTATTTAAGAGCTCCACTTTCACTTGTCTTTTGCCAGATTATTATACTGCCCATGGTCCCTGATTCTGAAGCCATCATAGTCCTTGTTTCATGCCACAGCCTGGATTACCTTGCCTTGTTTCAACTTTACACCTGCACCGTGGTTTCCTCGCCTTGCCTGTCCCTCTTTGGATTTTGACTGCATATCAGACCATGGTAAACAAATCTACTTTCCCTCCATGACTGCAATTACGGATTACGACTTGGTTTTGGTTTCTGCTCTCCTATTCCTCATGTTTGACCCTTGCTTTGTTATCTGGACCCTGCTCTTGGACTCCTTTTGTCATTCTGCAACGTTGTGGTCCTAATATGGAGCGTTTTCACTCGTGGTTGATGCAGACAGGAGAGGGAAGATGTGCTGACTTTCAGAGGTTACTGTCTACCAGAACATTCAGCAGAGTGCTCCAGCTGATAACCCTACATGTTTTTTTTTTTTTTTTTTGTGTGTTAAGAGCGCACAACTGGTTCATGTTAACTGAAGATAGAAAATAAGCCATGGTTTTATTTTGGCATGTAAACAGACAGATTTGAATAATGAAAGTCTGCGACTATCACTTAAAACAATCAAAAACTGGAACATGAATAAAACTTCTAAAGAACATGTTCAAGAAGTGTAAATCTGACTAACTTTTTGACCAATACTGTATTTTAGATGTAACATAGCCGTATGTATGTATGTTTACTCAAAGCAAGTCTTTCTCTCAGCCATGACTGCTGGGGACTAGTTGGCCATTAGCGTTGGTGAGGGAGTCTCCAGTGTCTTGAGATTCAGTTCAATTCAGTTTATTTATATAGTACCAAGTCCCAACAGAAGTCATCTCAGGGCACTGAACAGAAACATTCATATACATAAAAAGTAAGTTATTATTATTATTTATCTGAGGAGCAGACTGCTTTGAGTCCAAGTGCATCCCAGACTCTCATCTTGAGCAAGCGTGAAGGCGACAGAGATGGGGATCCTGGGGGCAGTGGCCGTTTCTAATAAGGGCAAAAAAGGCAGCTGCCTTGGGGGACATCTCGTCAAGGGTGGCACAGGTGCCCGCCCTGCCCTCCCCCTCAAAAATATAAAACATATTTCATATAGCCTGTCTAGCCTACATATTGGTTTCCTATCGCCTATACTTGCAAGGAGTGGGTGTCCAGGGTGTGTATGAGCTCTGACACACGGGTTGAGAAAGAAGGGAGGGGGATTTTCTTGTCTCCCTTACTGGGCCTGGGATGCATTTAATGTATTTGACATGATGCAACCTGTTAATCAATCCAGCAGGCTAGTTGTCAGCAACTGACCAGTCGGCAATTGCAGTTGTCGCTGGTTTGCACTACCAATGCTTTGCAGTCATAGGGATTTGCGTTGTTTGCCCAGGGCACCAAACAGGCTAGGACCGCCCCTGCCTTGGGGTGGGGGCGTCTCAACTGCCAATCACAGACGCTTGCAGGCTTGTTGCTTGAATTTTCAACATGTCAATGAACAATTTTTTTTTCAAGTTGAGGTATTTCTTGTCATCTTTCTTTGTCTTTTCTTCTGTCTGTCAGAGCAGTTAGCGGTACATCCTGCAGTAAGCCCACTGGTTCAACAGAGGGGACCAATAAAAGGCTGCGGCCCTCCCACACGTGCATGAGTGTTTTGTGAGTGTGTAACGCTAAACCAGACGCAGCCTTGCAGCTCCTATGAGAGTCGGTTTTTTTCCTCGACTCCCAGCTCTCTGCCTTCACACTCTCAGTGTGACCCTGCCGAGTGGGTGAAAAGGAAGGGAGGGAGAGAGGCAGGCACTCTTCATCCCTCACTCCAGGCTCTCAGGAAGCCAGGCTCATATTCTTGGCTTGGATGAGGCGCTCATGACAGGATTAGGTACCTGGGACACAGGACCAACTGGAGATCTGCAGGTTCCAGTGGACAAACCCGAGCCAGATTCTCACCCTGCAAGGGTAGGACTTTAAGATTCATAAAAGTGATCATCCAGCTGAAACTTATCTGTTAGCCAATGTGCATGAAAAAAATCTGGGATTTGACTCCATTCATAGTAAAGTTGAGCTAAACAAATCCTCTAATAAAGACTACAGCAGATTAAAGTCATCTTGAGAACAAATGTGTGAAGAGATGAAGCCCAACTTTTGAGATTTATTACACTGACGTCTATTTTTTTACTCTTTTGTGTCTTCACTGTTCAGATGCAAGAGTTAAAACTTAACTTGTAATCAACTGCAATAATTACATATATTTATATAAGTTTCTTGCACATTAAATAAATAACTTCAAATGTTTTATTGAGCTCTTAAAGGGCAAGTTCATGGAGAATCAACGCACATTTAGTCTTGTATTACAATCAATGCTTTAGTTTTATTTTATCATTGGCTGGTGGTCTCAGTCCCTTTGCCATGATAGATAGAGCTAAGAACCACATTTGTCAGAGTAAGGGTTTAATTTTTTCCACTTGGAGCCCCCTTTGTATAGCGAGGAAGCAATTCTGGCTGGGAGCGCTCTTCGGATGAGTCATGTTCATTGAAAACACAGCCAGTTAACTCTGTGTTATGGGGGAGGTTGGAACCTGGGAGTTGTGAGTTTTAAGCTTTTAGTTTGAAGGTGAAGCTGTGTCAGAGTCAGCACTGACCTGAGCAGCAGTTGGGTGCATTTACAGCACACTTGCAGCAACTAAGAGTTTTTAAAACGAATCCAAAGTAGACGGCGAGCAGAGCTGCAGCAGCATGTGGTTCCACTCTGAAATCCTCCACTGGAAAAAAATAAATAAATATATATAAATGGGAGGAACTTGCATGTTGCATGTCTTGCAATTTCACTCTGATTATGAAGGGTGCAAATCTCTGTTGCTGAATTTTCAGCTGTTTCAGTTTGACACATTACATTTAAGCATGCATGCTTTGTAGTGTGTGTGTATGTGTGTGTGTGTGTGTGTTTACCATGCAGATGTCTGGCTCTAATCCAAACCAGTCGACATTGCTATGTGGTGGGGGAAGACGTTTATGTGTGTGTGTCTATGTTCAGGCTCTGTCTAATGTCACATGATGGCTTTTCAACCCCTCAGACTGATGAGGCAGCGTGAAGACGCTTGACATTTTTAGACAGAAAAATAACCATTTCTTAAAAATAATGCATGCAACGTCTTAAACTGTCAACTTATGAGTAATGATTAAGTTGGAGCTGTTGTTTTTTTTTCTTTTTAAGCACAGTCTCCTGCAAATTTATGAGATGTGTCACACTCAGTATTGTATTGTTGTTGACTCTCGGCTACTACCACCTAAACCTTTAGCTTATTATCTGTAAAATTCCCTGAGGTATAGCCATTTTGATGTTGGCTAATGTTGATATGCTGCGATGGCCACCTTGAATTAGATAAGACTCCAAAAGCTAAAGAGTTATATTTGTGCACTTAATGATTATGTTCTGCAAGTTTCATAAAAATTCTTCCAGTGGTTCAGCAAATATTTTGATAACAGACACACTGAGATATGGTCAAAAATGGAATTCCTTCACCTTTTGGTAGCGGACAATAACTGGTACATTAGACTTAAGACATTAAGTAAACATTTTCAGGTGAGCAGTGCTTTTTTTCACATTTGAACACCATGTTTTCAGTGCTCACACACGGGCAGGTCTCGTTTCCCTCTAGATCTACCCTCTAATGTTTGTTATTGTGGGATCAGCCCCACTGACCATCACTGAAAAGCTGCAGTGTCATTTTTTATTCCTAAACTCCCTCATGCCTTCCCTCTGGCTGCAGAAACAAATATTTCTGGTTTTAATTAGGCTCTCAGGGATGTCGGAGGGTTCTCTTTTTGCGTGCTGTTTATGTACAGAACGTGGATGTGATGTCAATCTCTGGTTTATGATTACAAGCTTATATTTCTTTACAAAGCTAAAGTCTGAACTCTTGAGTCTTCTTTTCTGCCCATACTTTACAACATGGGTGCCCTGATGAACAGGCAATAACTAGTTAATAATGCAGTTCTTAATTAAGCTGTAAAGAATTTATAAACCATTAAGAGGCAGCAATAAAATAGAAAAGACAAGAAAACTAACAAAAGAAAAAAAGTTAAGTAACATGCCAAAAAGTATATTTACTCAGACCTTGGTTTTGCCACACCCCCCCCCCCCCCCTCCCAAAAAGGATGAGCTGGCTTCAGCATATAAACAGTGTATTTTAACTGCTTTATAAATGTTTAATGAGACATTTCCAAACTCATGAATTACGACGGATAAAAGCATTTAAAAAGGCCAAAAGACAAAAATAAAGCCAAAAGCTGAAATAGCAAAAGACTAGCTAAATGTCGTAAACTGTAAAAGCAAAAAGTAGCAAAACAATAGCTAAAATGTAGTAAAATATTAGCTAAAACCAAAAAACAAACAAAAAATAAAACCCACCTAGCTGAACGCTAAATGAATCAAAAGACTAGATAGAAGTAGCAAATTATTAGCTAGAAAAATAGCAGAACAAAAGGTGAGAAAGCAAAACATTAGTTAAAAGCTAAAAGTAGTAGTTTTAATATCTAAAAGCTAAAAGTAGGAGAATAATAGCTAAAAACTAAAAATAGCATAACACAAAGATAAGGTGAGAATTCTAAAGCAGATTTCAAAGAGAAGCGTGTTTTGGGAAAACGAGAGAAAATTTGATGTATTTCTCAAAGAAAAAAGTTAATAAAGGTAAATATTTTTTTAAAGTGTAAATGGTTGCATGTATGTAAATTTAAGGATATCTTCATGTAAGCCAACAAATTATGACCCAGTAAACGGCAATAAGAGCTCTTTGTTCATTGTATTTTTGCATGGCTTCCTGTTGCCACTGTGGGTGGTATGAAATGGTGTTCAAGCCCAAACTGTGTATATTTTTGGTCTGGTGACGTTAACTGACCAGTTTGAGCTTAAAGAGACAGTTTGGAACGAAGACTAATAAAAACACCTTGTAGTGTCTGAGTTTTCTTTCCTCCCCCTCCTCCTTTTGCTGCCTCTGAGTTTCCTGTCCATTAATAAACTGTCTCTTAGAATTAAACAACACATTTCTGACATGCTACCTTTTTGGAAGACTTCAGATTCTTACCAGAAGTTTATTTTTACACGATCCAAGCACGACATGAAACGAGACATGCTGCCATCACTTTTTTTTTTTTTTTGGTTCAAGACAGTGGCAGCAAAGCAGTCTGCATATTAGTCCCAGAGGAAGTATCAGACCACAACAGTTATGTGTTTACAGCAGAAACTGCTTTGGGTTAGCTGACCAGTGGGAGTTTGTATGGAAAGTGAGAGACTGAGCTAATTTGAGTGCAGTGTCTACGAGGCCAAGGTGAACCACAGGGTTGGGCATGGCCTGAGATGATTTATGGTCAGAGCTGGACCATGTCTGGACCTCTACAGGCCAGTGCAAGACATTATTTCAAGAAGAGGCGGATTGATGTGGAAAAGGACCAGCAGTGGTCCAAAGGATTTGGTGGCACATAAATAAATATAGATGGATATTTAAAAACAAATCATGTTTCTTGTATTTTATTTAAATGTAAGTGAATTGGTGCATTTGAATGTGTCAAATGTGACACTTTTCTCATAAGTTGGTGGCCTAAATCATGAAAATGAACATGGTCACAGCAAAGAACTGCTGTAATCATGTGTGGCATGGATTTAACAAGCTGTTGGAAACATTCCACTGGGGTTTTAGTTTATATTGATATGAAAGCATCAAGCATTTGCTTCAGCTCCTGCAATTCCGTTATGCAAGTGTCCTGTTCCAACACACCCAGAAGGTGCTTGATTGAATTGGATCTGGTGACTGGAGAAGCCACTGGGTGAAGACTGCAATGTAGTAATGAACCCTGTTTGGAAACAAGCTTCAGTGCTTCAGAAAAGCTTGATTTGCCCATCACTGGAGGCCGGTTGGATGTACTGCCAAATTCTCTGAAACACCTTTGGAGACGGCTTATGGTAGAGAAACGAACACTCGATTCACAGGTAACATCTCTGGTGGACTTTCCTGCAGTCAGCATGTCAATTGCACACAAAACTTGTGACATCTGTGGCGTTGTGCTGTGATAAAACTGCACATTTTAGAGTGGCCTTTTATTGTGGTCAGCCTACCTGTGCAATAATCATGCTGTCTAATCAGCATCTTGATGTGCCACACCTGTGAGGTGGATGGATTATCTTGGCAAAAGAGAAGTAACTAGCACAACAATATTTGAAAGAAATAGGTCTTTTGTTCAATGTTTTGAACCAAAACATCTTATTTTTCACATTGACTTCCAAAACCTCTTCCGCAGATGGTGACAAACAGGCTCGGTGTCTTATAAATCAGCAAACGAGGCTGTGATTAGAAGTTTTAGGGCTGGAAGCACAAGAAATATAAGAATATGGACCCGTTATTTTCAGGCCATCTAATCTAGAGTTGTGTTTTTTTTTACGCACTGGTAGTTTTGACTTGGATGCCTTAGCGTGTCATCGTCATTTCCACCTTCCTAAAAAAGTGGAACAAAATGTCTCATTGCTTTGAATAAATCACTTCAAAGCTCTGTTTTAACGCTGGCTTATAAAGTGAGCTGGCTCCACCTGAAAATCCATCATGAACCAAGAGATTTAAGCTAAAAGCATAGTTGAACACTTCTTTTTTTTTTGTTTTCCACTTCGGTCTAGTCTAGAGTTTGTAGTGGCATGAGCTTCTCGTTGTGCGCAAACACTGTAGAGCACAGACATGAGAACGTGTGTTCTAGAAGCACAAACCTATGGTGAAAGTAAGGACACATTTAACTTGAACACAAAAAGTCAATAAGGCTCTTTGCTGGTGGCTGAAATTCATGATGGTCACTGACATGAAATGCGGCATTTTGTCACAGAATCCTTAAAGAAATGGACTTTAGCGAAGGAAGCTGAACTTTTCACGTTTGCTTCATTTGAAATGATTGATCCGTTTGGACAGATGGAGAATCCTCTGTAAAATGGAAGCGCGCGTGCAAATACATTCTCAGCTGTTTCTGGGGAGCTAAAATACCCGCTCCGTTGTTCACAATGGAACAGAACCATCTGCACTGACAGGCTTGTTCCACTGTGTGAGACTGGGAGCCGGTTGGAGGTCTGTGGTTTGGTACAGTTGGACTGACTCAGCTTATATGTGTGTGTGTGTGTGTGTGTGTGTGTGTTTCTTGGCAGACTTGTGGGCCTCTCCGTTG
Source organism: Simpsonichthys santanae (assembly GCA_031762415.1). Lineage (NCBI taxonomy): Eukaryota > Metazoa > Chordata > Actinopteri > Cyprinodontiformes > Rivulidae > Simpsonichthys > Simpsonichthys santanae. The sequence continues at coordinate 8,403,287 of JARVLU010000646.1, read as the reverse complement.
CACACCTGATTAAAAAAATGGACCCATGATTTGTTTCTTTTGTCATATGATACGCTCAGCTATCTAAAAATGTGACGTTTTTCATTTCATTGCCTTTCATTTATACCAACTGCTTATATTTATGTCACCTTCTGAAGAACAAGACAGCTAAAAAGTCAGTTTATTCAATTATCCTGAATGTTTTCTCTTATTTTCCAATACATATACAGTATATGAGTGTTTTGAATCTAAGCTGAGTTCGCTTTTCACTCTTAAGGTTTCTGGCGCCAGCAGAAAACACACCCAAGCGAGCAAAATCAAATGCAGACAACCTTACATTAATAAAATCAGACAGTTTGGAAAAAGAAAACTTGATCCTGAAGTTGGCAGAATTTTTTTTTAAGGAGAAGATTACAAAAGTTAGCAGGCCAAATCAGTTTTTTTTTAAAGTGAGGTTGCATGGAGTAAGTTTGAGCAATCATTCTCTTACCTGCTGTGGGTGGCAGTGAGCACAATCCCAGTTTGGAAAATTAGAGAAAACAAAGGAAGAATTTCTGTTATCTCATGCAATCTTGTAACTCAAACATATGCTCTAATGTGGCCTTTTCACATGAGACTGTTGATGACTATGTCATTATGTTCTTGACTGAACAATGTTCAAGTTGCTTCAGTACCAGCATGAATGCTGGCGGCTAATTTGATAACAAATCTGCCGTGCCTCACAATTCCGACAACTGTTAATAAAATTGATGTGTACAAAAGCAAACATGCCTTTTTTTAATGAGAAACTAACAATGAAAGCCTGAACACATGGTGGAAAATAAAACAGTAGGTAATTAGAAAGACAACTTGTCATTGTCAGAATGGTTTTAGTAACATAGACAGTTAGCATAGCATCACAAATACTTGGTTGACAGGATAGTGACAACATAAACAGCTGTCTCAAGTCGGTGTGTCATTTCTTTAAACCACTAGAAAATCTTACAGTTTAAGTTGTTTTAGATCAGTAATCTTCACTTGAATAGCTTGAACTTCTTTAGTCGGAACTCTCTACTGCAGGTAAGACACTAACTACCTCCCACAGCATCAATTATATAATTAAACGTTTCTCAATAGAGCACTTTGCTTGCCATTGACGGGTGAAATGCACAGAGGGAAAACAGTTTAGATCAACTTCTCTTGTCTTTTCATTTCAGGGGGAAAAATTAACCAATCTTAAGAACAACTATTGCAAGATTTTTTTTTAAACATACACGATTCCATTTTATTAAATGATACAAATCAAACTCTGATTTATGAAGAATTAAAATACAAGCTAGCTCTTAGACATTAAACACATCAATGCAATATGCAGCATGGCAATGATTTCAACAAATGGTCTGAACAACTGCTGTGCAGAGATAACATTTTTTTAGTTAAGCCCAAAAATAATAATAATAATAATAGTAATAATAATAATAATAATAATAATAATAATAATAAAAAGCTGGTATTTATTAAGCTCAACCAAAAACAACATTAAACACTTTTCTGTTTCCTCCCTCACTCTCCACTCAATCCTTTAAAACCTTTATTTCGTCAAACTGTTTCAGTATTTACACTGTAAATGTCGTTTCAAGCCACTTGGTCCAATTCTTCTGTTTTGATTGCACGTTACATTTTATTTCATTTTTAATAAAAACTAATGTTACCTGTTGGATCTTTTGCATAATTTTGCCTTTTTTTATGTTTGTATTTTGCTTTAAAATTAATAGAATTACGCATTTGTCTGTGCATTTCCTGTTGCAAGTTATGCTGTGTTGCAAATGTAAATGTAATTATATGCAAACCTTTTTTTAAAATGTTTTTTCTCCATGTCAACACAGCTCTGACTGGCCTCCTGTGTCCCTCCACATCAGTCGCCTTAAAGCCACCTGAAAGTGACCTCCTCACCAGGAGCCCTGTGTGGCCATGCGTCTTATCACCATCTTCCTCCTCCTGCTGCTCCTCTGGTCAGCTGAACCTCGGAGAGGCCTTGGGTCAAAGGTTACAGAGAGGAGCGCCAGGGGTCGCGTACGAGGCCGAGGCCGGGCCGGTGTCACAAGGCGTCAAACTCAGGAATGTAAGGAGTACGTGGAGGGAGGGGAGAAGTTCCTGGACTGCCAGGATAGGCAGCTGACCTCTGTGATGCAGGACTGGCCCAAAGATGTTCACCACCTCCTGCTGGCAAGAAATAAAATTCAGGTATTTGTTGGCAGCTTTAAACTTTCTGGTGTTTAGTGTTTAAGAGCCTTTAAAAGGCCAAGAATGATTGTAAATGGTTGGAAAAGTCAACCAGTTTAGTTGAGAACCAACGATTGACTAAGCTCTTTAAAACACTCAAGATGTCATTTTTATTTTTTCTAAACCAAAGTGAGAAAAACCTCAAATTAAAGCATTGCAAATGATAAAATTAATCATAATAAAGTTTTCATGAACACTATCAAATGATGCAAATTGAAAGAGTTTACTCAAATTTTTTATTTATTTTTTTTTTCAGTTTTAAGTTCTGAAATGCAGGAACACACTCAATGTAAACAAAGCATTCATCTGCATATGGTACTCAAGAAATCTGCATGAATACATCACAACTGTCAGATTTGATCCCATATGGCTCCTCCTGACAAACCCAGTTTTAGAAGTTTCATTAAAATCTGTTCATGAGATATTTTTACAAACATTAAAGTACCGTATTTTTCAGATTATAAGGCACACTGGATTCCATCCATCTTCTTCTGCTTATCCAGGGTTGGGTAGAGGGGGTAGCAGTATAAGGAGGGAGGCCCAGACTTCCCTCTCCCCAGCCACTTGGGCCAGCTCCTCTGAGGGAATCCCAAGGCTTTCTCAGGCCAGCCGAGAAACATAGTCCCTCTAGTGTGTCCCGGGTCTTCCTCTGGGTCTCCTCCCAGTGGGACATGTCCGAAACACCTCACCA
>JARVLU010000646.1:8367912-8386757 GCA_031762415.1 Simpsonichthys santanae | reverse complement strand
CTAATATCCATTTATGTAAATACTTTTTTGACACTTTAGCAAATACTCCACTTTTTTAGGTTTGAATATCATGAATCATGAGCTTTCTCTCCTCTTGCATTTTCTTCCTTCTTGGACGTGCCCTTCAGAGTGGAAGAGCTAACGTTTCTGCTTCCTGTCTCCCTCCTCAGATCTAAATCACATCCCTCCTGAACTGCCACCGGAAATAGTGAAGATAAATCTGTCCAACAACAGCATCAAACATCTCAGGCCAAAACAGTTCCTGCTGTCCAAAGACCTCAAGCTGCTCAACCTCAGCAGCAACAACCTGCAACAGATCGACACAGGTAACGCGGCCGTCCTCCATTCTGTCGTTTTAGTAGTAAAACTGAACGGGCATGGAGACAGGATCATGCAAACACATATTTTCGCCAGCTTTGTGTCAAATTGTTCTTTTCTTAAAAATGTCATTGGCTTAACTGCATGCAGATGAGAAAGCCTGATTTAGACTTCAATTTTTAGCCACATGAAACGGCTGCTTGAAGTCATTAAATGAGCTGCTTGGTTCATGTGAGGACAAAAACAGATATGAGCTAAAACTTTATGATTTACATAAAAATGAAGCATAAGCTGTTAAATGTTGACTAAAATATCCACTCTTGGGCTGCTATCTTGATGTTTTTTTTTTTTTCAAGGTTATAAATATTAGATTTGTTGCATTTCCCATTGCAAAATAAAGAAAAGAGCCTGAACAGGCAGCGTAATCCTGCTAATTATTGATTTTGAAGCTGAGATGCCATATCAGGATTTTGTACTTTTTGACCTCTTGTTCTCAGCAGCAACGCACGACTAACAAGCGATCATATTTTCTCTTTCAGAAACAAAAATCTAAATAAATTATTATTATGTCAGAAAGAGAAACAAAGAGGTAAAATGGCAAAATAAAAACTGTAACTTTACTCCGGCAGCTTGCAGAACTGGGCTAAAGCCTTCATCCAGGCTAGGCTAACAGCTAGCAGGGCCTGTTAATTGTTGTTCCTTTGTGAAAGAATGCTACGTTGGCTCAACCTGAGAACCAACAGTTCAGGGGTCAGCATTTGGCCATTATTGCTATTATAGACAGTTAATTTAAATTTTCAAATGTAATATTTTTTAATTAACTTGTTGGTAAGCAGACTGAGCTATATAGTATAGTCCTCGACTTACGACGTAGATCCGTTCCTACGCGGCGGCGTAAACTGATTTTCGACGTTAAGTCGGAACGTACTTAATTACCATACCATATACATGTACGGTACCTGTTTTACCAAGCACTTAGCCTATCCTAACACAGTACCCTACATAATTATCAAAACACACATAAAATACTGTACAGTACTTTTAATAATGAAATAAATACTGTATTCTTCCGCCGCTGCGCCGCGGTTTTACGATGTAAAACCAACATAAAACCAACGTAAAACCGACAGAAAAACGCGTAACTCGAAATAAGGAGATGCGTCGTAACCTCGAAACGTTGTAACCCAAGGACTACCTGTATAGATTATCTACCTCCAGTGGTTCCCAACCATGGGAATGCCATCCTGCCTGTTTTAGTTGTTTCCCTGCTCCAAAACACCTGATTCTGTGATTTTTTTACTTCTTCAACTTCTGCCAAAGCCTGTTACGCATCCATTCACTCAAAGCAGGTGTGTCAAAGCAGGGAAACAACTGGTGGTGTTCCTCATGGACCAGAGTTGGGAACCACAGGAACCTGTACTGTCATGTCCATTTTTAAAAAATGTTTCTCGCACAGATTTCCTTTTTCCAATTTAAAATGTAGTTTTATTTTGGTGGGCCATGCTGCATTTACCTGTTGGCCGATTTTATGCCGGGCCACCACTTCCACAGTCCCGTGCTTCGTTTTGCGTGACACAGTTTGTTAAGTTTGTAAAAGTAACTCGCTTTTAAATCAAAAACACAAACTCACGCCCATTTGGTTAGCCATTATTAATGATAATTATTTGACAGAACGTTACTTTCAAAGTGAACCAACTGTCTGTTTAAAGCCTTTGGGGCGCACAAAAGCTGGATTAATCATTAACAGAGGAAATATTCTGAAGGTTAGAGAAAAGTCCAGATGCCCTCTTATGAAATACATAAGAGTGATGACTGAGAAGTCACAGCATCAGACAGGATGCACAGAAACTGTTGAAAGAACCAGTGAAATGTTTAAGCCAATAATATGAAAACAATTATTTATGATTCACATTTTGAACACAAGTCAAAATGAATGTGTGATGGATAAATCAACAGATTAGTTCCTTCAAAAGAAACACCTGGAATATTTAGCCTTATAATCTTTGGCAGCGTGTGAGGAATTATACGACAAAGTGATTCATTACTCTCACCAAGCTGATGATGGACTTGTGTCTTCCTGCCCAGGAGGGAAATCCTATTCCTCCTCAACAAAAAAAAAAAAAAAAAAAAGCTTCTGGGTTTTCTTCTTCATTTCCCATCAACACATGTAAACAATCTTCTGCAGCTTCACCCCATCGTGTCTAAAAGTATTTGTAAACTGAAAAAGAAATCCTGGGTCGTGGTCCCACGTGGTCCCAATCCTCGCAGCTCCTTCTAATCGTCCTCGCATTCAGAGTGAATTTGAAAGAGACTGTTTTATTTATGCCTTTCATGTGGAGGATGACCAAAGAGGAGAAAAAAAAAAAAAAAAGATGGATGAAAATTCAACAGAAGGGTTCTTGGGTTGTAACCAATGGACGCAAGCCTATTTACAACAGGGAGTTGATTTTGGCCAAACCTTGTGCTGGATTGTTGTGGCTTGTAGACTAAATCATTTTGCCAGAGTTTCTAGCTGTAATGAGGGGACAGATGTTCCTCATGAACTTAGTAGGACGCAAAACTTGAACTTTTAGGAAATATGACCAAAAGAAAGTTAGCTTAGATTAATTCATTTTATTTCCAAATTTGTTGAAAAATATGAAACATTCCTTGAAGGAGTACGTGTTTCCTGTTTGCCAAACTTCTAAACCACATATGTCAAACTTAAGGCCCGAGGTCCAAATGTGGCCCTCGTTGACATCTTATCTGGCCCCCAAGATGATATCTTAAACGAAAAATACTTTTTTCACTTGGATTTTTCCAGCAATCTTTGATTCTGATGTCAAAAGTGCAACAGAGAATGTCACAACTCATTTTAAGGAACCTGCATCCAAGAAAAGATGTTGGATCTGACTTGAGTTCTAGGAATTTTTGTGTTTACTACAGTAATTAGTTGTGGCAGCCATCTTGAAATGGTAGAAGTCCAAAAGTAATCCGTTGTTGATGTCCATCTAATGACACTTTTCTGAGTCTCATTAAAAACTTTTCCGTAATTCACGAGATATTTTTGCTAACAGACAGACGGGTTGACACTATCAGTTTAAAGCCAAAGTTTTAGTTATAATTGCGCAATCAGTTAGTGATGATAACACGTGTTGTGGATAAGTATCAGCTAAATTTTAGCTTGATGTCTGTTAAAAAGGCTGAACTACATCCATTTTTGTGTTTACTAATGTTTAATTGTGGCAACAATCTTTTAACTGAGTTGACAGAGTTTCATTAAAATCCATCAAGTGATTCATGGGACACTTTGCTAAAAGACATGATCACTCATGGTGTTGGGTGGTAAACATGGCGGCTCAGAAAACCGAAAGAACAGTAGTTAATCTGGAAAAGCTGCTCTTTTTGAGTCAGGAGATAAGAAAGGGGAGGTAGAGGACATCTCTGTGTGCTTCACAAACTTTATTTCCTCTCCTCCCATTTACTTCCACCTCCTCCCTTTCTTCCGCACTGTAAAGATCAAAGCTGGGCCAGAGGCTGGTGGACAGCAAGAAACAGCCTCCGCTGTGCCATTACTCCCACTATAAAAACTTGCACAAGTTGGGACTAATGACAAGCCTGGAAGCTTTTGAAAACTTAATTAGTCCAACTTTAAGTCCTGGACTAATGATCAGTTCATGCCAGCTGCTCACATTCTTTTGTTTAAGCTTTGTTTTTGATGTTTCAAGGAAGCACAGCTGACTTGCGATGTTTTACAAAGTGTTTTTTTTTTAACACAAATCACTCACCACCTCAGGCGCTGCTGCTGTCCACTGATGATAATGTTGTATGCTACGCTCACAACCCACCACAAGCATTTTAGACATGCACGGGTCACAGGGATTGATTGCTTGCAGCTGGGAAAAAGCGCCCCCAATGATACCCAATGGAAAGTTGGAGAAACAGTATGAACAAAGTACTCGCCAAACAGAGACTGGCTTACTTGAGACGTGGGGGGAAAAAAAAGTGCCATCTGCCCAAGGAAAACACATGTTGGTATTGCTGAGGATGTACCTCAACAAGAGCTCTGCAGACTGGTTAGGAGGCATCTGCATGTACAACAAAGTCCCATTGTGACTCTCTCCAACTCTTGAAACGGTGTGAAACTGGTCAAAGAGTCTTTGCTGGTCATTTCATAGGCATACCTACCAACCCCTCTGCTAATGTTCCAGGAATAGCAATGCCCATTTGACTTCATGTCTTTCCTCAGCTTCTATCATCTGTGTGCAGAAGTCAAACACCCTCCACAACATTCTTCTTCCCCTCTGCAATGGTATATGCATCAGAATGATTCCTACCTATACTCCTTGTGCTGCATGCAATTTGCACATGCTGGATTCTCACCAGTGCCACACATATGAGTAATAAGTGAAATATACTTCTGACTTGCATATACATATACTGTACATTTGAGATACAGGAAGTGTACAATTATCACAAAGCATGCAAAGTCCACACAACTGGCCTAGTTCAGACGTACAAGTAGTGCAGGTTCTATAGTGTATGTGTCTTGGTTTTATGCAAGACCATGAGGAATTTGCATGGGCTGGACCAAACGTGCCCACAGCCAGTCTACAACCTTCGGGGTGTCCAGTCGTAGTCCTCGAGGGCACCTTTTCTACATGTTTTACCTGTTTCTCTGCTCCAACACACCTGATTCAATCATCTCATCAGATTCTGCAGAAACCTGTTAATCACCCATTCATCCAAATCAGGTGTATTGAAGCAGAGCAACCTACAACATTCAGGATAGTGGCCCTCAAGGAAAAGGATTGGACACCCAGTTCGAAACCCATACAAGGGACATGTAGTACTTACCATGGGGTGTGAATGAGTCGTTAATTATATTAAAATGATAAATAACAGAGTATTTCTTTTGTAGCTGCTTTTGCAGGTTTGCTGTACCTGCGGGAGCTTGATTTGTCCAACAACAGCCTCCAGTACTTCCAGTACGGCGTCTTGGAGGACCTGTACTTCTTACGGAAACTTGTGCTGGGGAACAACCGCTGGATCTGCGACTACAACATCCACTACCTGGTCTACTGGCTCAAGCACCACCCTGACGTGCGCTACACCGGCCTGATCTGCTCGGAGCCGCGCGAGTTCAGAGGCTGGCGCGTTGAGGACTACGTCAAAACCTACAACGGGGAGTGTCCTGTGGATAAATACCCAGACGGGAACAACACTGGACAGGGAGCGCAAGGAGGTTCAGACAACGAGGCAGGGGAGGTGACAGGGGAGACGGGTGAGGGACAGGGTCTTCCACAGCCCCTGAGAGAGAAGGAGCCCAACACATTTGAGATCATCAGGCTGAGTTAAGCCGACTGATGTGGTTTAAGAAGAAATTTACGCAAAAGATTTGACATGGAAGTCTACTCATATTTTAAAGATTAACCAAGGGATTTGATGTTTAGAAAACATAATGTGAATTATATTTTTTTAATCAACATTTCCAGCTTATTTGGGTGTTTAAAAAGTTGGGTTGAAAGATTAACATTTCCCTCAAAGTTCATTTGGTGCAATGTCACAGGGATAATTTTGCCATTTATGAAGTGATGTTCTGTCATATAGTTTTTAGTAGTTAGCATTTAAGGTCCTCATTGGCTATTAAGTCTTCTGTGCCTTTCTCTATATTCTGATACAATATTGACCACCGATAAACAGAATATCACTTCAAAATTGATCAGACTATCCTTTCACGCAAAAGATCAGGAGATTACAACTTATTTATCTTTAGCCATTCCACTCTGTTTCATGAACAAACCTCTGATGTCCCATCAGAAGACTATGTTTCAAAGGTGCCTTTTCTTGACTGTTGCAGCACTCGTTGATTCAGGAAATCTATGTTTTGTTTAAAAAGTGCTTTTGGAGCTTTGTTACATTAATGAATGGTTTTGTCTGTTTTCTGAAAATAAATTTTTGTTTTCTGACTGAATGTGTTATAAAGTTGGGAACCCGATTTTAAAAACTAAATTTGAAGCTGAGCATACAGTTCAACCTTTCAGTCTTGAATAATGACAGGAAGCAGATATTTTCCTGAGATTTGGACCACGTCCGACTGCTACAGACCAGTAAAACATGTTGCTTGTTCATAGTAATCTAATTTAATCAAGTGATGCTTATAGACTCCGCCTCCTTGCACCTTCAGCTGACCTTTGGTTGCATTTCAGACAGTTAAGTTGACGTATTAATCAAATGTGGAATTAGAAGGAATAAAATGCTTTAACAGCTTACAGAGCAGACTGTGGCTCTTTTATCTATACAGTCCAGGTTCTGTTTAATAAAATGAGGACACAATGATGCAGATTGGTCAAATCTGTGTCAGAACGATTGATTACTTCATGACGTCAAGGTTTAAGTTTCACTACAGTCTGCTATTTTGGCATCTGACACAAGGAAACATAATATCCTAGACTTGCTCATTTGACTTTTTATGTCTCTTAGCTTTCATGTAAATTGAGTTAACAATTTCTGCTCAAGCACACACAGACACACGTTTCAAATCATCCTGTATTGACAATGAGCGTCCAACCTGCAGTCAGAGGCCATGTGTTGCAGCGGAGTGCCATCTACTGGACTTGGAAGGATTTAAGGATGTTTGGTAGTGTTTCAAGGTCCTGCCTTGTCGGTGCATTTAAACACAAAATATTTTCATGACAGTTTGTTCTCCTTTGAAGCTCATCACTTCTTAAAAGTCCATTTGAATCCATTTTCTTTGTTTAAGCTGACTGCATTCACTGAACTGTTCATAACAGAAGTAACATATGTCCATTTGTCTAAAAATGAAACTTAAACTTATATTTCGCAGGGATTTTTGCTCGCAGCAGATTGTCTGAAACACTTTAATTCACATTGCTGCAGGAGGATCAAACATCCACACAGAGGCACCAAAACAAACATTCCCAAAAGCGTTTAAAACATTTTTTCTTTTTTTTTTTTTAACCAAAGACACATATGAAAATAGTCAACAGATGAGGAATTGCTCTGTGCTTGTCTTGTTGCCCTTCATTTTACGTCGCCGAGGCTAGAAAAGTGCTGACACGGCTTGGCTTGCTGGTGTTTTGGAACATGGCGCGTAACGTTTTCCACAATTAAACTGTCAAATAATAATAATAATAATAATTGCAACAACGTCCTGATCATTTTGAGATGATGGAACATGTGGGGAGCAGTTCAGGTGCAGCTGATGTGAAGGAGACCGCTTGACTTAAACGCTCCTTGAACACTGATCACAGACCAATACTACTTGATAGATTTTTGTAGTTCTTGAGGTCTTTGCGTAGTTTTCCATCTTCTTTTCATTCCTCTTCCTGAAAGCTTGTAATAAATAGTGTCCTTCGCTTCCAACTCCTGTTCACTAACGACTCTTAATTGTTTCTTTTCTGCATCAGCAACACGTCTTCTTCTCTGGTGGCTTGTAGGCGGCCACGTTCAGATCAATCGATCGAGTGTTTTCTTGGAGGAGGATTCTAGGCGAGCTGCTTTCCGAGTCGCCCCGCTGGACGTGAAGGCCGTTACGAGACATCAGCTCTCTGGCCATCATCAGAAAGGCTTCTTCCACATTCTGGCTCTCCTGAAAAGAGGGAAATCTTCAGATCGTCAACTTCAAATGGTCTCTGCGGTGTTCATGCATGCCTTTGAGGATTACCTTTGCAGATGTTTCCAAAGCAGCTAGGATGCCTCTGTCTTTCGCCAGGTCGCAGGCTCTCTCAAACGGAACTTGACGTTCATTCTCCAGGTCACATTTGTTACCTGAAGGGAGATGATCAAGAAGCTGTCAGGACTCATAGTTTAAATCTCACAGCTGCTGTTTGGTCTTCATCATAGTTCAAATCACACTTGCCTATGAGCACCAGAACAATATTAGCTGCTCCGTAAAGCTCCACCTCCTTGATCCAGTGGCTCACTGAGTCGAAGGTCGAGTCCCTTGTGATGTCGTAGATGATCATGGCGCCGTGAGCACTGCGGTAGTAGCTCTGAGTGATGGTGCGAAACCTCTCCTGACCGGCCGTGTCCCACACCTGGATCTGTACCACACAGACAGTCTTGTTAAGGCGGTAAGAACAGCTTTAATTCCAGTGTTTTGGTTTTAGGGCGTCTTTAAAACTGATCGTATGGTCTTGAGGTCTGTGTGACCTCAGGTGAACTGTATGACAAAAACAAGGTGTGGCAAAAAAGCAGAAGTTAACAGGTTATAAACTTGCTCCCTTCATAAAATAATAATTGTTCATCTAATGCACCGTTGAAATGAATCATAAGCAAACGTTACCATTTTATGAAAGCATGTAGTTTGACATTTATATAGATAATCAGGAACATAAAATAATTAAAAGATGGAAAGACAATGGCTGCTATATTTTCTCTGGGAAGGGTTCTAAGACCATTTCCAGACAAATTGGACTCCACTATTCTACAGTGGGACAGATTATTCAATGATTAGAAAACAAAAACAAACAAAAAAATTAGGATGTCAAACAATCCTATTGTTAATGAATGTCAAGCTCACCACACGGTTAGTTTGTATGATGCTCAGAGAAATTGCAAAAAGTCCAAGACCAAAATTTATCTTTAAAGTGATCGTGGCAACAAGACATTAACTTTAACATTAACTAGAGAAATTGCATTTCATGTGAAAATGCAATTTGAATGTTTGTTGCAGAAGAACTAGCTGTGAAACAGCTAAAAGGAGTTAAAAACATGCTGAAATGCAGCTGAAGTGGAAGAGCAAGCCTAGCAGAAGCAGAAAGAATACACATTTGCTGGATTGGTTTAAATAGGCAGAAATTAGTACAACGAATATGAAATGAGCTTAAAAAAAGCTACAATTAGCAACAAAATAAGTCTGAAAAGTAGCTGAAAGGCAAAAAGAAGCTAAAACATATTCAGTCTCCAAGAACCGTCTGACCAGCTTCCCTCCTGATCTCTTACACCCTGGTAGCTTCTGATAACTTAATCAAAAACTTGATTGGAGAGATTCACAAGCTTTATATAAATATGGAAATTACTGAAAAGCTAAAATTAGCATAAAACAGCTGCTGGAATAGCAGAAAAAGCTGAAATGAGCATAATTAAGCTGAAAGGAGTATAATAAGCTGAAATTATCAGAAAGAAGCTATTTAGACTGAAAGTAGCATAAATTACCACAAAAAAATTGAATTTATCTGAAAACAGACAAAATTAGCTAGAAAATCTGAAAAAGTAGCTGAACAGGTAGAACAAGCTTAAATGAGCATAACACTTTTGCCAAATTAGGCTCAAAGAAGCAGAAATGAGCACAAACAAGTGGAAATGATCTAATAAAAAAAGCTGAAATTGGAAAAATCTGCTGGAAAGTAGCTGAAAAGGCAGAAAGAAGCTTAAGTCACCAGAAGGAAGTGGAGAGAACATATTTTTGTTGAATTAGGCAGAAAAAAGTTTAAAGTTGTGCAAAAATGTGGAATGAGCAGATAAAGCTAAAATTAGCATAAAACAGCTAAACAGTAGCTGAAATAGCAGAAAAAGCTGAAACTTGCAAAAAATAAGCTGAAAGGAGCAAAACAAGCTGGAAGCAGCAGAATGTAGTTAGAAGAAGCACAAAAATGCTGTGGTCAGCAGAATGAACCCAAAAGGATCACAATTACTGAAAAAAAAAACTGTAGCTGAAAGTAGCTGAAAAAAAGTTTACATTTGCACAAGGAAGCTGAAAGAAGCTGAACCAGAACAAAATGTGAAAGGAGCAGATCTAAAACAAATATCTAAAGATCTGAAGGATGTAAAATGAGCTCAATTTATTTTCTATGAGAAAAAAGTGGCCAAAAAAAAAGGCTAAATATTTCAAAAAGCTAAAGTTGCATCAATGCCAAAAGTCATAACAGGATTGTTCTAATAGAACTGAACGTTGTGCTATATGATTTTACAAAATAGCAAAAGAATTGCAGAATCAGAAAGATGTTGATAAATGGATCATAAAGATGTGAATGCTTCATGAACATTCACATAACAAGACTTTACTCCTACTTTGCAGAGGACAAAGCCCTCATATGAAAGAATGCACGGTGGTAGATGGATGATGGTCTGGGCTCGTTTGGCAGCTACAGAACCTGTCTGTTTATGGTTTATCAGTTAACCATCAACTCCTCTGTATACTAACATAATCTATGAGCTATTTATGAGACACTTTGTTAAATGAAGTTTGGTTTAAACTAAGTTAAACTCAAGCACGCTGTCAAATCTACAGTCGAAGGGGCTGAAAATAAAATAAATCAAGACACGCGTTCTGTAGAGAAACATCCACAAATCTTAAGGAAGTGATGACAAGAGTGAACCAGAATTATCTCACATTGATTTAAAACCTTCATGCAGACTACTTACAAGAAAGTTATTATTAATACATCCCAACATTAAAAAAAAAAAAGATTAGAACGTTGTACTTCCCTTTTATCACCATTACTGTTTGTGGCAAGAGCATTGTTACAGAAGTGAAATGATAATCACCAACTGAAGGTGTGATTTAAAGAGGAACTGGACACATAATTATAGGTGCCGTGGCTTTACGTTTGAGCTCTGATGTTCAAATGATCATCAGTTCTGCATCTGAGGGGAGGAATTATTATAGTTTATGGTTTAATGCAGAGAAAACGCCGAGCAGCAGGCTCCAGCGCAAAGGTGACAAACTGCCATTAGAGTCCCTGAGAACAACAAAGTCATCATATTTTTCACGGGGATTCTCTGAGGAGCTGACAGTCGTAGCAACCAGCCTCACGTGCCCAACACATTTATTCTCTCTTCTGTTTTACTGCGACTTTCTGTCTGCAAGAAGGTTCAGCTGTAGCTGATCATCACTGTGTGGATCAACTTCAAGTAGTTTTTACATGGGCATGTTTTGTATAAATAGTTGGCATGGTGTGTGGCTCTTTTTGATTAATGTACACTTTTTTGCATGAACTGAATGCAGAAGAGTAATAAAAAATAACAAGTTATGGGTAAAAAAAACAAGAGAAATACAGTAACTCAAAACTATTAATAACCAGTTCATTTGGATTAACTTCTAAATTTCAGCAGTGTAAACTTCACATCCTTGGGCAGACCCTGAAACATGAGCCACCTTAACAATACCATAATCACCAGATGTAGAAAGTCCCTATATACAGTTTAATAAAGCCATGAGGTGCTAAAACTGTAGTTTACAGAAGGAAAATAAATTGTATCTGATCAAACAAAATGTTTTCAGAGTCATTATTACTGTTTCTGATGCTCTCGTTCAGCAGCATTTCAGACATTTCCTCCATAATAATGAGCTCAATTGGTTGATGTTTAAGAAAAAACAGTATGCAATGATTTTTTTTTCATACAGTCGTCCATTTTGTGGACAAAACCACACAGCTTCTGTGTTTGTGTTAATGGCTGCTGCCAAAAGCAAAAGTGCAATAATGTTTTTGCCCGAGTGTGGCGTTAACTATTGGAAATAATTATTTTTATGAGTGAAACGAAACATAAAACTGCAGATTATGAGCTCAGTTTTGGTGTGGCAGCTCTAAGTATTGTCGCTAAACATGCAGGATCTGTACTTTTTTTTTGTTGTCATCTTTTGTGTTATTGTTAGGTTTATTCATGTCCTTTCCAGTTTGCATGTTTATTGTCTGTTTTGTGACCTTTTCTGTACCTGTGCCACCAGTTCAGTTCATCTTCTCTGTACTTTTCCTCTGCTCCTCTGTCTTGCCACACCCACCTTCACCTGTTCTCTGTTGCCATCAAGCCACCTGTCTCCAATCTTCTCATCAGCCCCAGTCCATTTATTTTCCTGGTCGCCTTATCTGCACTCCGGCATTGTGGCTTCCACGCCCAGTCTGGTTCACCTCAGTGGCTCCTCAAGATGTTTTGTGGCCACGTCAGCACATCTGTCTTGTTTCTTTAATAAAACTCTTTGCTTTAACGTGGCCTCTTTATGTTTGCATTTTTTTCCGGTCTATCTCTCATTCAAACCATGACACCTCAAGTGCAACAGCATTTTAAACTTATTTTATTGGAGGTGTTGACCATTCAAAATACATGTAAACCCTATTTTGAGGTATTGCAGAATAAGAGCAACATCTTGGCTTAAAACAGAGTCTATTTGTTGGAGTTTGTTTCTCCAGCTCTGCTAGGTAGATTTTATTGAAACTGTCAGAAAGTGATTATTAGATAATTTACAAATTATATTACTGCTAATGATGCTTTTGAAGTTAATCCAATTCAAGATGGCTGCCACAGCTGGTCAACCTTAGCAAACAGAAAAATGGCTATAGCTCTGTGATTTTGACAGATATTGAGCTAAAATTTGATGTGGTGGGATCAGACATCACATGAAAGTGCAAGCACTGTTTTCAAAATGAACCTAGTTGATTTTTGTTCAAAACTTTGTCATAAAAAGCAGTGGATGATTTATTTATTTTAACAAAACTTGCCATTTCTTGTGGCTACACTGTAAAACCTAATTCTGTGCAGTTGTTGCAATTAGTTGCACTCAAACAACAAAATGAAGTCAAGTATCCTGAATTAGTTTTATGCAAGCGACAAAATTTGTAATGGTCTGATTTTACTTAATTTGAGATTTAAAAAAATTAAAGTCAAGCTACTTCATGATGTAAAAAGCTGTAACTTCTTTAAATCTCAGGTAAATTTCAGACCGAACGTTATCGCCACAAACGTTGCCTTTTGTAGCGTGATGACGATACAGAGGTTTCATTCCACGTTTAATCTTTGCATCGGTTGGAAAAACCTGAGCAGCAGGTTCTTCAGGTGAGAAACTCGTCTGACTCGTTTAAAGGCCGAGTCAAACTGCCACTGTTTCGAAGGACGCCTCACTCTGTCATGCAGGTCACTCCCAAAGGGAGTGGAATCCACCACACGTGACTATCAAAAACAAGGCCGAAGAGGCGCCAGTGCTCCACATTTATATAATTAGCCCCCCATTTAATCTACATGCACACAGACATGCATATAAATATTGAAAAAACACACTTACCTTCACTTTCTTCCCTTCGATGTTCACCGTTCTCACAGTGAAGTCCACCCCAATGGTGTTCTGTTGCCTCTCGGCAAAAATTCCCGACTTAAAATTCTGGACCACGCAGGTCTTGCCTACGTTGGTGTCTCCAATGAGGATGAGCTTAAACAGGAAATCAAACGTGTCATCGTGGTCGGGTCCAGGTGCCTGCATGGTCGGAGCGTGTGTCGTTTTCTGAGTGAGCGAAGGAAATGCTCCTCGGGCTGCACCTTTAGGTCACTTGGAATGTTTGACCTTTGAGGTCAGAAGATGATGGATTGTTGTTTTAAGTGAATAGAATAGCCCCAAATAATAAAACTAATTCAAGTTGCTCGAAAATGATTATTTAAATTTGAGTGACACTTGTTCAGCAGGTTTTATACTGACCCTTAAAGCAAATATACTTAAATTACTCCACATGTAGCACAAAACAACTTCAAGAAATTATGTCAGGGTGTAAAAAAAAAAGTAATAAAAGCTTAAGAAATTCTGTTTACTATCTCAAAATAAATTTCTTTAAGATTTAAAATGTTCTGAACATGCATGTTGCAAATAGAAGTCAGTAGTTTCTGCATAAATCTGCTCAAAACAGAAGACTTTCTTTCTCATTCAGCATTTTATCCTGCTTCTTTCGTCCCCAGATATAATCCAGTCTCCCTCGTGTCTCGTCGTCTCTCATTGAGACAAAACTGCCTCAGTTCTGCTTCTCCTTTCAGCTCCTTCTCAGGTGTTGACCCACTTTACAGAGTGAAAGCGCGTCCTTTTCTTTTTAGTCCTCCTGCAGGTGAGTTGATGATAATAAAAACAAAATACTCCTGTAAAATAAGAGCTGAAAGATGTCTGCCGTGTCAGGCACTTGTTTCCTCCCTCTGAGTTGCTCCTTCCTTTTGTTTCTGCATCTTTCCTCCCGTCTGTTTTTCCTGTTCTGGCAGACTTGACTATTTTTTTTTTCTCTTCCCACCACCTGTGGTAACAATAGAAACTTGCCACACCTGTATTTCCTCTGCTACCCAGCCTTTTGGCTGCTGTTGCATTCTGGGAACTGCAGTCCGTTTAAAAAATGATTGACCTCTTAATCATCTTCAAGAACAATCAAGGGCTGTTAGATGAGTCAAAGAAAGTACATTTATCATAATTGCAAGGTTATTAACGCTTTTAAGGCGAGTGATAGTGTGTTTGTCCAGGCCTTGGTGCATTTTAGAGTTTGTTACTAAATTATCTCATGAACCACCGGATGATTTAAGTGAAATTTGTCAAACATGATCGTTGAATGTGCATCTACAACTTAGTAGCTTTTGAAGTCAACCCAATTCAAGGTGGTTGCGACAGACAATTGACCTTAAAAGACACAAAACTGGCAATAACTCACTCAATATTACAAATACTGACATAAATTTGGTGTGGTAGTAGCTGAGAGTCATTCACAACACATAATCTAAATGGTACTCATTGTGCAAGACTTTTTGATTAAAACTTTAACATAAAGCTTATCCTCATTTTACATTATTCCCTTTACACTTATTAATCATTGATGAAATAGTAGAAAAGTGGTGGCTGAGTTTGTAATTTTTTTCCTCATTTTGTTTACAGTTTCTGTGGCGATGAAAATGAACTGGGTAGGGCAAAGAGATAGTACCAGTAGAGGGATGGGCAGAGCTGTTAAAAAGCCTTGGACAACACCTTATTCTTTATTGTTTTACATTTTGATTAGTTCACTTCAAACGTTTTCCTCAGCAGCAGTTCTTAAAAAATTTCAGACTGTCCAGTAATCTTTACAGTTATTTCATCTATTTTACAATGAGTAAAAAATGCTTGTTAAACTTTTTTTTTGCATCATTCGTAGATTAAAAAAAAAAAAATAGATTAAATAAAAGGCCAAAATTTGTAAATCCTACACAAAAATGAGAAACGTAGCTTAAGATCCATTGAAGGACTTCTAGTTAAAGCAACTGTACAACACTTTGTCTTTGAGTTATTTGTCTGAATATGTTTTGTATTTGCATTACTAAATATGACACATTTGGTAACTAGTTACTTTACAATTAAGATTTTTAACACAAAGAAAAACCTTTGATAAATACATGTTACTAAATAAGCTCCCCAATATTTATCCAGATGGTGTGACCGTTAATGTACTTTAAGAAAAAATAAATAAATAAATAAATAAATAAATAAATAAAAATCATAATGTTTTTCTGCCTCTGTGATGGGCTTGCAACCTGTCCAGAGTGTCCCCCGCCCCTCGCACAGTGGTTGCTGGACATGGGCACCGGCGACCATCCGTGACCCAAAATGGATGAAGCGGATAAAAGCTAATGGATGACTAGATGGATGGATGGATAATGTTTTTCTTGACAAAACGCTAGTTTCGCACGTCAGTGCATTAGAGCTAAATTCAAATCATTACATGCATTCAGAATCTCCCGCATCCTCAAGAATTGAGCTAGAATTATATAATCTGTCAATTTGAGCATGCCTTGGGACTCGTAAAAGAAAAAAAGGGAGGTTTGTTTCACATGCATAGAATACCAAGTGTGCTGGATTATGACTCATACCAGCAAATGCTTGGTTTGAATGCTAAATCCAGTGACACCCCCCGCCCCCAGAGATGCACAAGAAAGGCAAAATACAGTTTAATATAGAAACAGTTAAGCAACTTTTATTTGATTTATGAACTTTCAAAATTAAATGTATTTTATTTTTTGACACACAAGTTCACAAAGAATATTACAGAAACAAAAGCTATTTAGCACAATAAATAAATCATGCTTTTTTGCAATTATAACCCTTGAAGCTCATAATGTGATGAAGGTGGACTCCAGTCGCCCGATGATTCTAAAATTCTAGCTACGGCCATGAATTCTCACAAATCGCGCTAATCACATGGTGAAAGCTATATTTCCGAGCGGCCCTGAAGGCAACAAGGAACTCGCATCCAGTGCATCTCTGTGACGTCACGTGCGGAGACATCATACATGTCCTCGCTGCCTCCTCC
Source organism: Simpsonichthys santanae (assembly GCA_031762415.1). Lineage (NCBI taxonomy): Eukaryota > Metazoa > Chordata > Actinopteri > Cyprinodontiformes > Rivulidae > Simpsonichthys > Simpsonichthys santanae. Next base: position 8,370,423 of record JARVLU010000646.1, on the reverse strand, counting down.
GGAGCTGCGCTGTTTTCTTGATTTCTTTATGTGAAAAAGGTATTTTTAATTGAAGCCTGAAAGGGCAGCTGAGCGCCAACATGCAGAAGAGCTCGGTGGTCGTGGTGGCGGATAAAACGAGCCTGAAAAGGCCGTTTGTTTTTGCTAACGCTGTGCATATGGTAGGTAAAGCATGTTCATGTAATTTACCCATAAGGCCTGTTTGTTATGATGCTAATCACTCTAAAATTAGCATTCAGCCTCATATAGAAGCCCCAGTGTTAGCTATACACCAAATAATTTTCTACTAACTGTATGAAATTTTATTGATTATGTTTTGTCTTACTTCTTCTGGTCATGTGCTACTTCCATGTACGGTATTTATTTTTTTAATTAAATATTGTTTTATAAGTGTCTAATGCTAAACCTTTTTTTGTTTGTACTATGTCACTTCACTGCTTAAAAGTGCATAATTATTCAATAATAATAATGGTAATATAAGTACATAATATTTACATTGTATTCAAAATAAAATGACCAAATTAATTTTGAGCATTAGCATGGCCGTAGCTAGGATTTTAGAATCATCGGGCGACTGGAGTCCACCTTCATTACTTTATGAGCTTCAAGGGTTATAATCCCAAAAGGCTTGATTTATTTATTGTGCTAAAAATAGGGGGAGTGGTGGCGCAGAGGTTAGAGAAGGTGGACTTGTGATCAGAAGATCGCTAGATCAACCCCCGGCACCGACAGCATCAAAATGTGTGCGGGATTGGTGAAGCAGCCACACCTGTCTCCACCCTCATTTGCCCCACTCTGGGCCCTTGAGCAAGGCCCTTAACCCCCACCATCTGCTCCCCTGGGCACCCTAGCTCTCTGCTCCACACAGAGGGCTGTGGTAACTCGGTGCTCTGTGGTTTGTTGGGAAGGACATCTATAAAATAACCTTCTATTACATAGACTTAAAGTAGTACGGCAGCCCACCACAAGGTGGCGCCTGTCCTGTTTCAGCTTTTGCGTCATGTCTCTGTGTCTATTAATTAGTTTTTAAATATAATTATTTATGTCCAAGCACAATATGTACAGTAAATAAGTTTATTTTACAACTGTCAAGAAAATATATCGTATTGTATTCCCTGATATCTTTGTGTCGTCGTATTGTTTTTTTTATTTAAAAGTCCTATCGTTCCTTGGTTCTAAAACACAAACAGGTAAGAAATTAGGGGGTGTTTTTTACTATTATGTTTGCTTTTGCTTTTATGCTTTGAGTAAATTGTATTAATATGTATAAATGTGCTTTGATCAAGCTTACATAAAGTTCAAAAATAAAATAAATCAATGTAGGATTTAAAAAAAAAAATCAAAAAGGACTTAAATTTAAATTATAGCTTATAAAATGGAATGCAGCCTAAATGCCATGGTCTATGGCCCTGCTTAGCCACCCCTTGACTCCGCCCCTGATGTTGCAGCCACTTTCTTGGAAGTGTTTTAATTTTATGTTATTATTAGCAAATAAAAAGTAATAAAACAAAACAAAAAGAACATGATGTCACAGGATCAGAGGTTTATATGACGTTTTTATTTTCGCGGTGAGCGAGCACTTTTGCATTTCCCTGCAGGGTTCTTTATAAAAACAAAACAATGCATCTGTCTTTTGACCTTTTCGTCTTGCGGATCAGTCGTCGCACGTTGTCAAGCCCGTCAATCAGCTCGTATCAGTTTCTAGTCATTCAGAAAGAGTTTTAGTTAGTTTGCATTGACACTCTGCCATTTTGGATTTGTGAAACTTGCCGCACAAGTTGGTTTCTGTTTCCCCGGCGTGAGAACGATCTTATCTGGCAGATGAAGTTTGTTGAACTTGACAACTGAGGTGACACAAAAAGACAGTTATCTTTGAGCAGACAGGCCAAATAAACTCCACATCAAACAGCCGGGAACGCAAACAGACCTCGGGACAGGCTCCAGGAGGAACTTTGCACTAATCGGCGCTGGTTTTTCCAGTCTTGTGTTAACCAGACGTGAGTGGAGGATTTCACTTAAGCAAACGGCAGCAGGAGATTAAAGCGGTGGAGCTCACATTTGGGGAGGAGGCGCAGGCCGACTGCAGCACAGATGCACTCCTGCACAGTTACCTCCAGACACGAGCTGCAAATGGGATTAAAGACACGACTGTAAACACGTTTAAAGTGAAGGTGTACAGGATGCAAGTCTGCGAACACACACACACACACGTCTGAAAGGAAACAGAGAGAGGAGCTGAACCATCAGACTCTTCCTCTGTCACAGATATTAAAACACACACAACACACGCTCAAGTGGTTTATAATTGCCCCGCTGCTTTCTGCCGTCCATCTTCTCCCCCTTCACTCTCCTCCTCTTTTCTTTCCACTTACTCCCCCCTCCCCTCCCCGATCTCTCCCTCCAGCAGTATGCAGGCACAGATGTCAAGATGTATTATTTCGGCTAGCTGCCTCCCGGGTTGTTGTGTTTATGTGTGTGTGTGTGTGTGTGTGTGTGTGTGTGTGTGTGTGT
>JARVLU010000646.1:8281421-8291723 GCA_031762415.1 Simpsonichthys santanae | reverse complement strand
TTTTTTTTTTTTTTTTTTTTTTTTTTTTTTTTTTTTTTTTTTTTTTTTTTTTGCTATACATGTATTTAGCATTTTCAGCTAAATTCAAAATTTTTAGCTTGTTTCAGCTCCTTCCACTTCATTCTGGTAGTTTCAGCTTCTGCCTTTTCAGCTATTCCTTGCTAATTTCAGCATTTTTAGATAACTTCCTAATTTTTGTGCTCATTTCTGCTTATTTAAAACTAATTCAGCAAATATGTTCTTTCTGTTTTCTTCTGCTAACTTAAGTTTGTTCTTCAATTTTAGCTACATTTCAGCATGTTTTAAATAATTTCAGCTGTTTTTCAGCAAGTTCAGCAATTAGCATTCACACTGCATTTTCACTGGAAATGCAGTTTCTCTAGTTGTTGTTGTGGTGTGTATGTGTGTGTTTATCCCCAGTGTCATGTGCCAACTCTTCAGTCAGTTTCTGCTCCTCATCTCATGCCCCGCCCACTCTCACCTGTTATCTGTTGTCATTTTGCTCAGGTGTCTCCGCTCCTCTCATCAGCTCCTGTCTATTAAGTCCCTCTGTTTTTCACTTTGCAACAATCTGGCATTGTGTGTGCTTCTTGCCATGTCCGGTTCACCTTGCGTCTCCTTGAGTTTTGTTTTTGTAGCTTTGCTGCCTTCAGCCTTTAGCTTTGTTGGATAAATCTTAATTTTATTAGTTTATTCACTTGAGCTCCTTGTGTCGGTCTGCATTCCTGGGTCCAACCTCTGTGAGATTACGATATGGTGCGTTTTAAAACTATTTTAAAACTGTAGGGTTTGTGCTTGTCAATGAAAAGTTGTCAAAAACTTGTATTTAAAATGCACAAGAGCTACAAGTGATCATATTTGAAGTCATAACACTGCACTTCCAGTAACCCTGTCTTCCCTTAAGACATAAAGAATAAGATCTGAAAGCTCCAAGCATCTAAATAGGATGCAACACATCTGAGAACAGTCTGTCAAATAAGAGGCAGAAGATTTTGGCCATGAATTCCTGTAGATGCCTTCGGAACAAAAAGAGTCCATAAAACCTGCATGTTGTTTCACCACTTTTATGTTTTCATCCTGACTCCAAGACAGCGGAAATGACATAAAAGATGTGAACTGAGCGGTTTAATGATTCAAAATCTGGTTTTGTTTTCGCTTCATGTGCACAAGCTTAATAAAACCTGGACTTCAGTCCCAGTCGTTGCTGTGATTTGTTCACTTTTAAAGAGCTGTTGCATTATATGTGGAACACTTGGTGTTTACAGACTCTTTGAAACCACATTGGCCAGGCCAGCGGTGTCCACATGTCTCCACTAATCATAGCACACTCGTGTTATCTGGAGGGCTCAACACACAACACATCCCTCCTGATGGTCCCAATTAAAGAACGCGATTAAAAAAAAACTGATGGAAGAACTAAATAAGTGAAGCTTCCTGAAAATACTTCTTTAAATTAAGAACAGAGTGTGCTCTTTTATCAGCTGGATGAAAAGTGTTATTTTTCTGGAGCATGCAGGTTCCTGATTCCAACATCTGCATATGAAATATTGAAGACACTGTTACCCATGACATTTATAAATATTTCCAACAATACTTGCCTTTTATCTTCAGTTGAGATATCTGTTTGAATTATGACAATGAGGTGAATGAGTTTCACGTGTTGAGTTTTCAGACACTGAAACTCTTCAGCTCCGTGAAGAACGAGCCCCTTGTTGGAAAAAACTGGCCAAACACGGCTTCACGCTGCGATGAATGGAAGCCACATCAGTTAAAAACCACAAACTCACACTTTGACATGGCTCTTCTGCGTCAGGGTTATTGTTTTCCAAAGTGAAAGAGCATTTGGCAGGTGCTAAGAGGAACATTTTGTTGTGTGCATGTATATATGCTCATATCTGAACATGTTCTAATTTTTCTTTCAAGACGCAAGGATAAACAGCGTGTTGAGCACAAGATGTTACAAATTATTTGAAAAATGTTGAAGGATGATGGAAGAAAAAAAAAAGCTGGCATCTCCTTGGATTTGTGCAAGTTTCCAGATGTGAGGATTTATTTTTTTCTTTCCTGCAGTGAAGTGAGAGGACTTTTAAATGTAATGTTCATATTGTATATCTGTATCAGATGATTTGATTGGAAGTGGTCAGCTCTGATTAATCACATTACACCTGGCAATTTAAATGTGTACCCCCAAATTATGTCTTTAGGTGGTTAGAAGGTGAAAAGACACTCTCAGACTGTTATTCTTTGATTAACAACCGCACAATACAGCTCCCAGTAACCAGAGTGGGTCCATTTGGTTCTAGAGCCCTGTTTACTCATGAAAATCTCTGGAAATCTTACTGTTTTTTCAAGGTTTATTGTGGCAAATCAACATGAAAATCTATGTTTTTATTGATATCACAGACTCACGTTCAGGCTGCTGTTTAATACAACGTATTGTTTTACATTATTAGTGTTTAGCATTCATTTAACAAATTCTTAGAGCCTTATAAACTGTTTCTTTTTTTATATATATTTTGCTATTTTTGGGTGTAACTGGGATCCTAAGTACACAATTTCATTCCACCTCATGTTCTACATGTGATGCGAATGACAACACAGAACCTTGAACTTGATTCACGGTAGGTGGCTGCAGTGGAGCCGCTGACCAAGGCTGTTAGAAAATGCTGCCGTCAATACAAAAATGATCAAGAAAGTGAAATAAAACTTGTAAAGATAGTCAAAGAACTGGTGAAAGAAGACTGGACATTTTTTGTGAATGTAGGAGACAGGACAAAGGCAGAGGTGGCTCTCAGTGGCTGTGGTGGTAGCGAGTGTGCCTCAGCTGGGCCAAGGGACACATTCCTGCACTGTCTGTTGGAAAAGGTGGTGGACTCTGTCATATCTTCATGTGCTGCAGTGGAAGGTGTTCTCCCCCTGTGGTTTCTCTTTGAGTATGAATAGTCTTTACAAAAAATACCTCCTCAAATCATTCTTCCAGTTCAGCTTCTCTCACCTGTGGTGTCCCCCAAGGGTCTATTCTAGGGCCACTATTATTTTCTATTTACTGTATATGCTACCACTTGGTCAGGTTATTCATAAATTCAATGTTTCTTTTCCTTTTTATGCAGACGATTCCCAGATTTATTTGGCTATTAACCCATCAGACGTATCCACACTCAATAAACTCACCCTCTGTCTTACAGACATCAAAACCTGGATGTCTGATCATTTTCCTTCACTCATCATTGATAAAACTGAGGTGATGGTGTTTGGACCCAAGGCCAAAAGGGATTTAGTAGTTGAGTCCCTTTCTGTTCTTGGTTTTAACTGGACTCGGGAAGCCAGAAATTTGGGGGTGACCTTTGATTCCCATTGTTAGTTTTTCTAAACATTTTAAGAAAATCATTAAAACAGCATTTTTTTTTCTTCAAATCAGGAATATTGCCAAAATCAAAGCATTTGTCTCTTTAACTGATGCAGAAACTTGCATTCATGCCTTTGTCTCCTGCCATCTTGATTATTGTAACCCTTTATTTTCTGGTCTGCCCCAAAGTTCTCTTAAGCATCTCCAGCTAGTACAAAACACTGCAAGAGATCTCACAAGATAAATATCAGCACTCCTGGTCTGTCCTCATTGCATTGGCTCCCTGTGGTTTTTAGAATTGATTTTAAAATATTGTTTGTTTTTAAATCTCTGAATGGTCTTGTGCCATCATATCTATTTGAGTTTCTTACCCCCTATATTGCTTCTTGCAATCTTAGATCCTTGAATCTGTTATTACTTTCCACTCCCAGAGCTCGACTGGTGACAGAAGGAGGGAGGGCTTTCGTGGTCGGGGCTCCTAATTTGTGGAACGTTCTTCCTCTAAATATTAGACAGCCCTCTTCATTGTCTTCTTTAAATCATTAGTCAAAACTTACTTGTTTAATAAGCCTTTTAATATCTGAATGTCATTTTTTTTTCTTTGTTTTCTTATATTATCTAGTTTAATTGATTTGGTATACTTTTGTGTTTCTGATGTAATTTTATGTTTTAATTGATTAATGTGAAGCACTTTGCAACATTTGTTTGAAAGGTGCTGTACAAATAAAGTATTATTATGTCAGAGAGCTCAAGTCGTGTGAAAAATACCAAGACCTTTGCTGGTGTGCTTTACCTGTAGTTTGTGAGCTCAGTTTGGCAGAGCCACAGTTTTGTACTTGACTAGACAAACAACTTAAGCAGATCACATCAGGCTTCCCTGTTTGTAACACACACACAAACACACATCTTATGATTCAGTCTCCTGTCTCTCATTGATAAGATGTCTACTGAGAGGTACCGTATATCAGATCATCTAAGCACAAATGTTTTGACTGTGCCTTTGCAAGACTTTAACTCTTATCTCTTTTCCTTTTTATTTTCTTTCACTTTACTTTCACTCTCTTTTTCCAGCTTTCGTTTCCTCGCATTTTTGTGCAACTAATTGAGATTGTGGGTTTTTTGTCTTGCTCTAATCACATCAAGCTTGATTTGCCTGCTGCAGTGATATTGTAATGGCCCCTGTGTTGTCAGCAAAATATCTAATTAATGAGTTGATGGATGTTTAATGAAACTCTTAGAAAGCAATCACAGAATTTTCACATTATTCTAGTTTAGTTTTGTCTTTATCTTAGTTAGACTGCAACTCTTGATGGTTGGTCTCTGTACATAACTTTGTACGTAAGTGGGCTGAATAATTCATGTAAATGTTAAAAAATAGGAATATATTCCAAATTGATTTAAATATTTTGCACAAACTGTAGCAGTTTATGTGATGTGTGTGCACTGACCCATTTTATTTGAAATTCCTTGCTGCCCACTGTACTGGCAATACAGTTCTGTCACATCTAATTTGAAAATGTGTGTGTAGATAGACAGAGATAGATAGATATAGATATTTTCCAACTATATAAGCATTTTATCTATCAAGTTACAACTACTGACTTACAATCACTGTGTGCAGGTATTCTATGTGCATATGTGCTCATTTATCAAACAGTTATGTATATTGTACTGTATATGCAAATAAAACCCAGAACCCCCGACGCATAAACATTTGTGGAATGAGTTATTATATTGTCCATCCGAAAATAATATGTATTGTATCAGAGGGGCTTTTTTAAATCTGGGATGTCATCATAAATAGTAGCGCAGGGGTGTCCACACTTTTTCAGCATGTGAGCTACTTTTAAAATGACCAACTCAAAGTGATCTATACTACTACTGAAAATGTTAGTGTTTTTCCAATGTTTATCGGGAGTAATAAACAAAAAAAATGTGGGTTTACACGAAAAACGCTGTAGTTTCTGTCAATCGGGTTGCCAGATAAGAAATTATGAACTAGTACTGTTGCTTAAAAATTATAGTATTTTGACCTAAACTGTCAGATGTGCTGAGTAAAGATGTTCTAAGATGAAGTGTGTGTTGTGTTTGTTGGACACGTGCACAGAAAGAAAAGGGTAAATAAGACATTTTAAATTGATCTGGCAACCCCGATGCCGGGTTCAGCTGCATTCATTGTGCATGCAGCATCTACCCGATATGCCTAGTTGCAATTCTTTTATTTATTTTTAGGAAGGAGGGTTTGAATCTTAACATAACATGAATTTTGTAACACGTTTTAAATTATACCTATCTAGTAAAAATAAAAGAAATTAATATATTAAAAAGAGACTACCTGGCCTTACAAAATGTAGATTTGTCAGGGATACATTTCAAACTGTTTTCTATCATAATTTAAAATATTAACAATTGTATCTTGATCTTAATCTTCCTTGACAAACAGAAAACTGTCACGTCAGTAATGAGCTAATAATATTATGTTGAATTTCGGAATTAAATCTGTTAATTAAGAGAATTCAGCCACAACCAGCGATGACTTCAAGTTAAAGGCCAATCAGATGTTACATAATTATATACAAACCAGCTTAAGATATTTTTTTATCGTTGCACAAGAAATAATTGGTTTTCTATATTTTGTCATTTTAAAAGAAACCCTGCCACAGAACCTGTGATCCTTGACCCCTGTGACCCCTGAACCTTCATCAGACGAGGCCAGTTTCTGCGCACCACTCGTTCACTGCTTTCCTTTCCAGCTCTTGGAAGTTTTGTAGTGTTTTCTGGCAAACCTTTCGCCTTCTTGATAGATGCTTCGGGAACACCCAAAGGCTAAATCACCTCTCAAATCCTTCCAGCTGTCCGTTCCTTTCCTCTCATCTCTTTCTCTGTGATTTCTGTAAGTGTTATAATGACACGGCCTCTAATGTGACTTTCTCTTTCCCCTTCATCAATCAAAACTGACTCCGCTTTGACAGACCGACTCGAGGGAATCACCCAAACACGTGTACCTCAGTGCGTACGATCCGCAGATAGAATTACCATGCAGATTTGTCCACTCTGTGTTCCAGCAAATAATGTAATTTATTAGCGTTATCATAAATCTACCATGAAGCGAGGCTTTGCGTAACATTTCAGTGGCCGGCACACTGACCTATTAGTAATTGTGCTAATGGCTCTGCAAAATTAAACTGTTTTCTTTCTCGGCTTTCAACCATAAAACACTCACAGCGATAAATCAGAAACCTATGTAATTGTTTTTGCCTATAGCTTTTATGCAGTGCGTTTCATTGAGCTGAGTATTAATCATTACAGCCAGCAGCCATAAAAACAACTATATTGTGTAAATATATTTCTAAATGTTACCTTTTTTTTTTTTTTTTTGGATCCCAAAGTGTGGCAAATAATGGAACATGGAATATAAAAATCTGTGCCTCAGATGATGTTCATACGAGTTGATGGAGAGCATTTGATGTGAAAAACATGGTCGTTTCTTCGAAGCGGGAAAAAAGAGGATGAGCAAATCGAGAGAGATGTTTTGTGTGGGGGAAAAAATAAAAAGCTTGCATTGCTAGAGACCATTTTTGTGGTCTCATCTGGTTAAAATCACATCGTGGTTTCAGCCGCTATTTGTCATTTCCTTGCAGTTTGAGTCTGTCCCTGTAGCACCACCTCATGTCACTTGATGCTTTTTCCACATCTTTTCATTTGTTGTTTCTTTTTCTCCTTCGCTTGTACTTCTGTTTTTCTCCTTTATTGGTTTCTTTCAGTTATAACCTTTTCTCCGCACCCACATCCCTAACACAGTTCTTGAAATAACAGGAAAACCCTACTAGAGCTCATAAAACAGGAAATCAACTGTTAAATAAATATAAAGACGTTTCCTCCGACTGATTCCAAGATCAACAAGGTAAGACAATGAAATCCGCTATAATGTAGAACCAGTGGTCTCTTTGACCACATAAAGAAAATCTACAGTAACTTAGCTAAAATTTCACATAAAAGCTAAGGTCAGTGTTAAATAAATAATATGTTTTAAGGTTTCAATGCAAATGACTTGAACATAGATCAGAATTTTGGTCAGTCGTACAACAAATGGGTTTTTGCTGTTTATATGCTCCAGTTTATCGGTGGTGCTGGGTTGGCAACTTGTCTAGAGTGTTCTCCTCCTTTCGCCCATGGCCTCTGGAGAGAAGCATCAGCTCCCCACGATCCTCAACAAGAACAGGTAAAGAAAATGGATGTTCTCAGGTCTGTTGCTCCTTTATACCAAACACAAGAAAAAACAAGTTTCTTGATGAAGTCAACTGTGACACTGTTGCTAGAAACAGACTGCACTATGGTGATGTTGAAGGGGTTGAGTAAAAAGTATAAATTATTTTACATCTGAATGTTTTTCTCCAAGCAAAAATAAGAGGGGAAGCATTTGTCAAAGGTTTAGCAACAACCTCTTTTCACAAATTATGAAAAGACCTGCACGACCATGTCTAGCATACCCACTGGGCTGACATAGTTTTGATCATATGGTTATTTTTTTGTGTGATTGCACCACAGAGTTGGAACTCCTTGTTTTAAGTCCATTTGTTGAGCAAGAAAAAAGTTTGAGTTTGAGTGATTTCTAGGGTTGGGCATTGAGAATGGATTGGAACCAGGACTAACATTGCAATTCTCCGGAATTGCTCTTTTTTTTTTTTTTTTTTTCGATTCCCACTTTCGATACCTGGTCGGCCAACCAGAAGAAGAAGCTGCCGAACACCGATAAGAAGAATCTGCAGGAAGTATGCACGCAACCATGGACAGTGTTTGGCGGTGATTGAAAGTGTGGCTTAACTTTAATAAAAGAAGTGACCAATGGCTCAGTGCAACACTTGCAATAAGATTATCGTGCAAAGGAGGGTGCACAACCAACATGGTTAAACACCTTCATGGTGTAGAAGTAACAGAATGCACTGTCTATGATGCACTGCACCGGCCTACCTCTGCTATCTCCTCCGGCTCCGACCCGCAGCCTATCCACACACTGCTGTCATAATCCGGTAAGAAAAACTATTAAATATGTCTTATACCAGCAATAAGGCAGTTACCATGTTATCCTCGACCTAAAGCATGGTCAACTCAAATGCAAATACCATGCTAACGTTGGCTCATATACAGTATTTTTTAATAGACAAAGGACGACAAGTTTAAGTTTTGATATTTATACACTGATTAAAAATAGCCCTGTGAGAAATTAATAGTCAAGTTAATACAAAGTAGAAAAAAAAAAAGTTCAAAGAATTAAAATTCAAAGAGTAGTTCAAACTTCTGTATTTCACCCAGAAAGAGCTCTGGTTAGCTAGCTCCTCTAATTGTTGTGTTCTTGAGGCTGGTTAGAAGTTTATGACTTTCCAAGCGTGAACTCCAACTTAGAGATGTTCCAGTTGAATTTTCCGACTCGTAACTCTAAAATTTGGACTTCCAAGTACAACTGGAACATTCCACAAATATACTGTTGATTTGTTTGCTTGCGTTGAGACTTGTGATCATCTTGGTGCTACATTTTGAATAATAGGCTTTTCTTTTGTTACCAGTGCTGTTTGTCTATGGCAATATGAAATCCTGGTTTGGACGTGGTTGATTTTGTAACGGCCACTGATCCTCACAAACCAAAACAGATGTAGAATTTTTCACATCCTTGGCTTTGCAATTTAGTAGACAATAGAGCATAGACATAATCTTTCGGGTTAAATCTAAAAGTGAAATATTTTCAGCTGAGGCCACTTTTCTTTTATCTCATATCAGTTCAGATTATCTCTTGCTGGAGTGTAACTCCATCAATCTTCTTCTCTCATTACGTGCACGGACTGACCTCTGACCCCTGTCTGCTGACCTGCTCCTAGGGTTGTGTGTCTGGGGTGTAACGTGGAGCCAAAAGCACATTAAAAGTGAGATAGTTATCAATTCAAAGTGTCTTGATTGATTGAGATCATGTGTTGGTGAAACTGGACAACCTAAGAAAGCTGCAATAACATAAAAAAACATTTTTGGCACTCTTAATTAAATGGTCCTATGTATATTTGCCTGGTGTCCTTTTGCCTTTAATCCACTTGTCAAGTGACCATAAACTCCAGAGTGTGTGGTCGCCATGGTGGCTACGTGTGTGATGTGTGAAATTCCTGCCATACCAGACAATTACACAGACCAGGAGAGATGGGAAAAAAATTGGTAAAGAAAAAAAATAGCTGAGCAAAAAACAAAAAAGAAACATCACAAGTTTAACCCCTTAAACAAGTACATTAGCTCCAGTACTTTCTTTCTGTATTTACATCTTAATGCAAATATTGCAAATATTAAATTTAACAAGTTTAAATGTTCTCATCAGAAAGCAAAGAGATTAATGTTTAATCCCATTTTCCCTCATTGCCCCATTAATTCCATTTTTTTCCCAATCATAATGTAGAATATTGTGATTATTTTGCAGTTTTCTGGTAGGAATTGGAGACATGTAATAAAATGCATACCAGTATATTAAGTGACTGAAAATATGTATCTGAAATGAGTTCCTTGTAATTCATTCAACCTTTACTTATACAGGCTTGCCTCGTTGAGCCACAGTAACAGTAAACTACAGTAAAAATACAGTTATAATAAGAGTACTGTACAAAACAATAAATCAGTGCTGTAAAACAGGGTGAAATACTACAAACAAGAACATATTTGCTTTGATTTTCTATTGACGTAAAATGTTTGAAACCCCTTAAAGAAATCAAGGTGGACCACTTCAGTTCCTGTTGCCAGGTGTTCCAGGAGCTGAGTAGGAAAATGCCTTTTTGCCATGTTCAGTCCGCATTGAGGGAATGCTGCAGGTAATGATGTCCTGAGAGTGCAGGTTGTAACTGCACTGACAGCGTGACATGTGGGAGGAGATATATGAACGTAGCAGACCAAGGAGGGATTTATAAATGAAAATGAACCAGTGTGAG
>JARVLU010000646.1:8245378-8257458 GCA_031762415.1 Simpsonichthys santanae | reverse complement strand
ATCTCCCGGACCGGGATTTGAACCAGGGACCTGCTCGCTGAGAGGCAGCAGCTCTACCAGACCACTAATAACTTTAATGATCTGTTTTCTGTGCTCTAATTTGTACATCAAACTTTTCAAAAAGGTTATTAATGTACAAATGGTCACACAATGGATCAATAACGAAAAAACTAAATATGTGGATCAAAAAATTGATGACTCTTTGTCAGCCTGGCTATGCTTACTGAAAAGAAACCTGAGCTTGTTATAGGCAGTTGAAAGCCTTTCACTTCTGTCAGAAACATTTTGTTTAAGGATTTGGGAGGCTAAAAGACACAATCAGGTTCAACCGTCAGAAATCGTGTTAAATGAGTGTCTATATCCCTCATTTTGATTCTACCAGCTTTTCCATTCAAGAATCCAGATCAACAAAACTAAAATGATCTTTTTTCTCTTGTGATGCAGTTTCAACAAAACCCAAACCAACACATATGCATAAGGAAGATTGACAAGTGGGCAAGAATCGGGCCGTGGAATCCAAAAGGAACCAAAAACCACAAACCAAGAAATGTCTGCAACGGCAAAGTCGTGTCAAATCAAAAACAAGAGCTGCAAGGACTAAAATTCTATACAGTGCAGTAAACAGAAGACTTAACAGAATAGAAAAATGTAAACCTTTAAACACTGCTAATGGGGGGGGGGGGGGAGGGGAATTACCATATATACAGGTCTGAAAATTTATAACAAGGAGCAGGTGAGCAGATTAGCAAACTAAAAAGAAAACATTTTGTGAATAATGATGTTAAAATATGGAAGAGCCCAAAATACTGTAAGCTTGTGGAGAACGCCAATAGTGTAGTCATTGACTATTATAATAATTAACAAACACATTGTTGGTCATAGTGATGGTCTATATTGGTGTTGGCCCAAATCCCTATTTATAATAAGAATTAGATCACAACATCTGAAGTCTTTGTGTGTATTAGTTCATCAAAATTTCCAAGACTTACCAATAACCCCACTCAGTGAACATGTGGCACAATTAATCCTGAATGCAGATTAGAGAACAATCAGCTAATCCTGGATATAACAGAAAGTAGAGCATCAGTTGTGGCCATGTAACAGCTCTTTGTGTTACTGATGTGTTATTATCCAGTTTCTCACCACTCTGCTGAGCACGGCGCTCTGTAAGCTCTGCTAATGTAGCCAGCATGAATCAGTCGACAGTCATAACTGTTACAAGAACCCTCACACACTCCTGCAAGGTGACTTAATTTACCATTTCACACAATAATTACGTTGTTACACATTTAACAGATTTTCAGATTGATCTCCTTTTTGGCTATATAGCAGACCACAGCATTTACATCCTGTCTGAATCATACAGAATGTATCAATTTATGAAAGTTTATGTTCAATCCCATTAAAATAATACGAATAAAAAATGTATTGTTTTCAGGAGGGTTAAAATGCAAAGTGAAACAAGTCAGCATGCAGAAAAACTGTTACTAACTAGAGAAATCACATTTCCTCAGAAAATGCAGTGTGAATGCTTATTGCTGAGAAACATTGTAGACAAAAAAAAAATACTGAAATTAACTAAAAACATGCTGAAATTGAAGGACAAGCCTAATATAGCAGAAGAAAGCAGAAAGAACAGATTTTTGCTGAAATTGGCGACAAAAAAGGGCTGAAAAGTACCTGAAGGGCAGAAAGAAGCTTAAACTACCAGAAGGAAGCAGAGTAGAAATGAGATCTTTAAAAAAAAAAAAAAAATGTGGAATCAGCTAAAATAGCTAGTAGCTGAAGTCGCAGAAATGGCAGCTATAGCATAACTAAGAACCTGAAAGGAGCATAACAGTTGAAATATACATTAAAAAAGTTAACTAGGCTGAAAGTATAGCAAAAATTGTACGAAAAACTTAAATTTATCTGAAAACTGAAAAAATTAGCTAAAAATGCTTAAAAAAATTAAAGTAGCTGAAACGATAGTACAAGCTTAAAGTAGCAGAAGAAAGCAGAAAGATCACGTTTGCCCACTTAGGCTGAAAGAAGCAGAAATGAGCACAAAAAAAGTGGAAGTTATCTGAAAAAAGCTGAAATCAGCCAAAACAAAAAAACAGCTGAAAAGTAGCTAAAAAAGCAGAAGCATAAATTGCAGAGGGAAGTGGAGAGGGCACGTTTTGCTGAATTAGGCTGAGAAAATGTTGAAATTGGTGCAAAAATGTGGAATTAGCTGAAAAAGGTAAAATTAGATTAAAACGGTTAAATAGTAGCTGAAATTGTAGAGAAAGTTTAAACTTGTAGAAATAAGCTGAAACGAGCATAAGCTAAAATTAGCTTAAAGAAGTTGGGAGAAGCACTAAAATGTTGTATTTAGCAGAAAGAATCTGAATGGAGCATAAAACAGCTGAAAGTAGCTGGAAAAATAGTTTAAATTTGCACAAGGAAGCTGAACCAGAACAAAATGTGAAAGGAGCATTAAAAGGTTGCGAACACATCTAAAGATTTGAAGGATGGAAAAATGAGCTCAATTCATTTTCTGAGAAGGGAAAAAATGGCAGAAAAGGCTAAATATTTCAAAAAGCTAAAGCTGCACCAATACCAAAAGTTATAGCAGTTTTGTCCTGAAAGAGCTGAACGTTTTTGAAATATGATTTGTTGGAATAGCTTAAACTGTGGGATGAGAAGTTTGCCGAGAAACATATGGAAGAAAAATGGATGTATTAATATTGATATAATATAAAATACCAAGTCAAGTCATCTTTATTTATAGAGCACAAAACAGATAACTGCTATCAAGGTGCTTAGATGTCATATTCATGGCATCTCTTATACATCATTCAATTGTAGCCTGACTGAACAGAGTGGCAGCTAAAGGCTACAAACTGTACCTTTTTTATATAAATATAGTCCAAAATGTCAGTTTTTTGTTGCTCTTTTCAATAACCAACCCCTGTGGACTCAGGCAGGGATGCTTTGTTGGGATATGGACCATGTGCTTGGCCCAGCATTGGGTTTCATTGTGACTCAAAGGGGTGTGAATAACGTGCATGGGATTTCTGATGGAAACCTTTGTGTACTAGAAGATAGTCTGCTGCAATCAAACAAAAAGAGGGTGTGAGGGACAAGTTTGGCCGCACCAGAGGGTTAAGCATTTAATGACATCAAACCGTGTACAGGTAACTAAAGAGAACTGGAAACTATTTTTCCTCTTTGCCTTTGTTGTCTAGGAGAAGTATACTTTGTCTTCTGATTTATTTGAAATGGAAACCGTTTACAAGTTGTGGTATTTTGAGTTATCTTACTCCGAAGTTAGATTAATTCAGGCACGGCCGGAGGTTGTGTCTAAATCAGCACATGTTTTCATGTTTTCTTCCTCCCCCCTTTTTCTTGAGTCAACAGAAATTGGGCCAGTAAGTAAATGAATAGAGTCTTTATTCCGTTTGCTGTGCTGCATCAAGAAGCAACTCAAACTTTTCTCCTAGGTGGTCGCGGTTCAAGAGCAAACTGCAGTAGAATATACCTCCTTAGTCTTTTTATTTTAAGGACAAGATTATCCAATCACGAAGGAGGAAAGTACTTTAAGTTGTTTGGCGTCGACATAAAGGCTACATTTAAAATGCTGCAATGTGATTAGCAGACCGATGCTACACAAGGATGTGACTTTTTTTTAAATGGTGTACTTATGATGACTCTAGCTTGCAGTCTGTTTAAATGGATGAGCGAGATATAATCAAGCATGATGTATGGTTTTGTGTTGGGGTGGGAGCTGGTTGGCAGGAAAAGCCCATCCATCAAACCAACAGCCAACCCATTTAGCTTCTGTCTAAACACTTTAAACTGGGTCTAATTTGATTTGACTTCTGCAAAGGAGCATTCCCAAACCAAATTTGCAAGAGATGCTTCTTAAGTAGCAGGTTTAGCAGGCAGGCATCTGGACGGTTGAAGGTCTGTCACAATGGAAGACACCTATTCATTATTTATTGAGGGTGGTATATACAATAGCACTGCTGGACAGAAGAATGGATGACTGAGGTCAATGTGCAGGATATTTGGTTTTCAAAAATATAAATTAAAATAACTTGATATTAGTGTTGTGCAAAAGTGGTAAATTGTTTTTAGTAAAGGCAATTGGTGTACCGATAGTTCACCCTCTGGCTACATACCGTACTTGCCACCGTACAAGTCGAACCACCATATAAGTAGCATCAGTCAAAATATATCAAGTAAAGAGAAAAAAAACGTAAATAAGTCACTTCGCCGCATAAGTCACATTTATTATGCGTCATGTTTTGTTAATATGTGTCACCACTGAACACCCGGAAACGTGGGCCGGTGTTGTGCCAAAAATCGATAGGCTGCCAAATGGCGGCCACGGGAGCATGCACGGGAGGACTTTAACAAGAATTTAACAAGATTAACACTTAAAAACAATTATTTGTTTGCTCAATATTATAGTAAAAGTGTGTCTCAGTTGAACTTTTCCTTCAATTAATTCACTTTAATGGTCAAATCAGCTGCATTTCGCCGCACCGCCCAGGCGAAATGCAGCTGATTTGACGTTTGCTCAAGGAGTTCTGGAGCGAGATGAAGGTGGCAGCTATGGCAAGCCAGATGTGTCATTAATAGCCACTTTTACCTATTTATTGGGACACTTGGCTTGCCATATTAGTCGAGCTCCCTCTAGTGGTTGAAAATGGTAGTGTTCATTATTTTCCACGTCAGAATGAATGAAATCGTCAGATCTCAGCCAAAAATTGAGTTATAAATATGGGGGGAAAGTTGCTTCGCTGTATAAGTCGCAGGCATGCTAATTTATGCAAAAAGCTATGACTTATACAGTGAAACATATGGTAATCAAAGTAAGGAATGTTAATGACCGTTAATGAAATCATAACCACTAACCATATCCATGTGAATTTCTTTGATTTGGCTGAGGTGAGCTGGGGTCACCTCATGGTGTTTTGTCTGATGAGCTAAATTAGACCGATGGGTTGCAAAGACGGGAAAAGTCCCTCTGAAGGGTTTAGACACGATTGTTCAGCAGAGCTGCCCCGATCCATCGTGATGCAAAGTCTGCGTGTAATGAACCTATCTGGGATGAATGAGAGCGTCTTTCTGGAGCATTGTTTGTGTAAAAGTTTGAGCTGTCAAACTGAATGAGCTGCTTAATCTGTTGACTCAAGCCTGTAGGTCCCGGGTGTCGCCACTGGTTCCCTCAAGGAAAAAGGACCTTTAACCCCCTGGTAGTCTTGGAGGTCATTATTCTTTGACCTCAGCAGTTACAAGGGTGCATTCCCACTGAGAGAGGCTGAAGGCCTTGAAGCCCAAGGCAACAAATGCACACATTTTAACATTCGTGCACACATTCATAAACAGAGACATACACAGATACGACCGAGCGCTGCAGCTGAGTCAGCAAAAACAAACTCCCGGGCTTCTTTCTTATAATAATCAAGTTTGACTTTGAAGGTTTTCCTGTGAACCTTGTTAAATTTCCCCAGAGCCACAAAGTCTGGCACGGCTTTATTAATCAGTGCAAAGTGTAGCAAGTGATTTACAGCCAGAGACTTTGGTGTCAGAGTTTAGAGTGGTGCAAATGGGTATCATTAGTCTGGAAGACTCTCTAAGTAGTGGCCATACACACATAATGAATGCTTTCATTAGGAATCAAGGAGGATTGGTTTTGCTTGGTGAGTATATGAATGTGCATTTGTTTGAGTGAAAGGACTGCATGTCATCATGTTGCTCGCTCTGCATTGCCAGCCTTGTCTCTCTTTCTACTTCTTTGTTCATTTCTTTTTACATGACATGAACATTATTGTCAGGATCTGGTTATTTTTTGGTATTTATTTTATTTAGATTTAGTTCTTCTTAATGTCTCCCCACTGTTTCCTTTGCCTCTTCTGCCACTTTCATCAGTTTGTTCCTTAAGCTCATGCCCCGCCCACTTTCACCTGCCCTCAGTTGTCATTCTGCCAGGTGTTGCCACTCCACTCATCAGCTTCTGTTCATATAATCCATTTTCTCTTCTTCCTCAGTCTAGCGTAGTGTATGTGTCACATCATGTCCGGTGCTTCTCCATGTCTGAGTTTTATTTCCTAGTAAGTGCCATCACGTCAACCTCTTTTATAATTCAGTAATCATTTAGTTGTTTTGGTTGAGCTTCTCATGTCCATCTGTATTCCACAAACTGTGATAATTATGATTTTGTTTTCCCAATAATCCCTAGATTTGTAATGTAAAAAATGGGTAGCAGATTTATGATTTTATGAAAGAGGATACAAGTTTCAGGTTTGCAAGGTGTCACTCTTAAAGTAACTTTTAACTATGGTACTGATGTCTTTTTATAAACCTATTAACTTGCATGCACAGGGCAACAAAGCAGTTTGCAAAATGCAACAAAACTTTTTTTTTTAATGTAAAAATAGTTTCAGCACAGTCCCACAGCAGATCATAACTTATAAAATGATCAAGGTCTTTGTCACGCCGCGTAAACTGTTGGTGCAAATGAGTTAGCTGCAGAAAGGTGTGTCGTTGACACTGAGGAGACAGAAAGATCTCTAACCTTATGTAATCTGTGTACGTCCTGCAGGCTTGTCATCTGTTGGTGAATTAATCATTAAGTTCTGCTGCTGCTCTGGCGCCTCATACTTTTTCAAGCTGTGCTTCAAGCTGCTCTATTACATAATAAACCAGGACCGTTTTATTTATTTATTTATTTTTAATTGAGGGCCAAAATATTTGTAAAGGGAGGTAAATAAGAAGTTTATGATGTATGAACTAGATAAATTTAATTTCCTGTGAAAAGCAGTGTGAATGCTTATTGCTGAAGAACTTGCTGAAAAACAGCTGAAATGTGTTTTAAAAACATGCTGAAATGGAACAAGCCTAAATTAGCAGAAGAAAGCAGAATGAACACATTTGTTGAATTAGGTTTAAATAAGCAGAAATGAGCACAAAAATTAGGAAATTGGCTTAAAAAGCTGGAAAAGCAGAAAGAAGCCTAAAGTACCAGAAGGAAGTGGAAGGAGCTGAAATGAGTGGAGTTATCTGAAAAAGCTAAATTCAGCACAAAACAGCTAAAAAGTAGCTGGAATATCAGAAAAAGCTGAAACTAGCAGAAAAACTGAAAGGAGCATAAGCTGAAATTAGTAGAAATAAGTTCATTAGACTGATAGTAGCAGAAATAATCTGAAAACAGCTGAAGTTTGCTAAAATCAGCTGAAAAGTTGCTAAAAAAATAGAAGCTGAAGTTAAAAGAAGGAAGTGGAGAGAGCACAATTTTGCTGAATTAGATTGGGGGGAAAAGTTTTTTAAAATGAGTGCAAAAAATGTGGAATTAGCTGAAAACTTAAATTAGCATAAAACAGCTAATAGTAGCTGAAACTTGCAGAAATGAGCTGAAAGGAGCATAACGAACTGAAATTAGCAGAAAGAAGTTAGAAGAAGCACAAAAATGTTGTAAATGGCATAAAGAATCTGATAGGAGCACAAAATGGCTGGAAAAACAGCTGAAAGTAGCTGAAAAATGTTTAAAAATGCACAAGGAAGCTAAAAGAAACTGAACCACAACATGTGAAAGGAGCAGTAAAAGGTTGTAAACGCATCTAAAGATTTGAAGGATGTAAAATGAGCTCAGTTCTTACGGGGGTGGGAGGGGAATGGCAGGAAAAGCTAAATATTTCAAAAAGCTAAAGTTGCACCAATATCAAAAGTCATGAACATTTCTGATGTATGATTTGTTGAAATAGCTTAAACTGTGGGACAAGAAAGATGCCGAAAAACACATGGAAGAAAAATGGATCACAATAGTGTGAATGTTTCGTATGCTTCGTAAGCATCACACTATTATCCATGAAGCAATGGTCCTTTTTTTTATATATATATATTGTTTGAAATTTTTTATCTGACTATTTTTATATACTAGATGGCATTACGTCAGGAAAATTAAGCAAAAGTTGGTCAAATGCGGGAGCATTTATAGAAAGTCTGGGTGCTTATCCAGAGGGGAATCTATTGATTGATGGGTTTGGTCCTTGGGGACTCATCCATCTGAGCAGATTTAATCTCCGCTCCTGTCCTCCCTGCTGTTGCTTGAGTTCCACCAAACACCATTAGACATCCTCTTTTAAAAAAAAAAAAGTACTTTCAGAACTGCTCAGGGTTACTGTAGTTCTATACTTTTGTCTGTCCGCCTCTCTCGGTGCATACAGGCGGGCTCTGTGGGAGATGGCCGCCAGGGTTGTTGGCTGTGTGTGATGCCAAGGCAGCGGCGACGGTGAATCAGAGCTGGCCGGAGCACAACAAGGAGGCACGGCGTGGCATCGCAGCACACAGTGCCCTCTCTCAGGCAAAGCTTCCAGACAAGGAAGAAACCAGATGCTGTGCAGATGCACAAGTTTCACTGTTCTGTTAGAATCACTGTGTTTATTGTTCAGTGAGTTTTCCAGCCCTCTGATATGTGTTCATGCATATTTGTCTCTCTGCCCTCTGCTTATTTATTCTTAGCCTCTTTACAGAAATTCCAAGAAACACTAGTAGTTGAAAGCACAATCAGCTTAATGAATAACCTCAGCTGAATATGACATTAAGCCTCTTATTCATCACTTTGTTTGCATTTTGAGGCAATAATAATGGTTACAGCGGTCTATGGTGGTGTGTCAGAATGACGCCTGCGTGCGTATGTTGGCATTCAGAGTGTTTGTATTCAAAGGCTCTGGAGAAAGAAACTACATGAAAGGAGTTGTTCCCTTTAATTGAGCGTCTGCGATCTGTAATTCAAGCTGCGATGGTAGGTGGGTGTTGCAGCCCGGCGTGGCACCACTCTGACTTTTTCCCTCGTTGAGCTCCGTAAGGACGACCATCAATATTTCCACCCTACTTCCAGTTCTGCTCTGATAATGGTGTAAGAATGCAAACAAATTGTGAACACAGGGATAAATTTTAAATCTTTAAGTTATTTTGTGACATCAATAACCCTTACTGTTGCGGATAGATGGCTTTTTGAAGAACCTCAGTTTGTAGAAATGGACTTTGAACACCAGATTAGTTTTTGTTTTTCAAGATGTTGGAAAATTGTATTCAAGCTGAATGTTGTGAGCAAGGCCAATGGATTGCTGCTGCCTTTTAAAAAAACTTCCATCAAACTCAAATTGATAGCAGGTCAAGTCAAATTTATTTGTAAAGCACATTTAAAACAGAGCTGTTACCAAAGTGCTTAACAAAATCAAGGCACTAATTAAAGAAAAAGTAAGCTGTAATGAAAAGCATCAACAATAAAAACACAAACAATGAGAAACGATGGATAATAAATCAGATTACATTGTGAACATCAGCGAAAACAGGTGTTTTAAAGAGATATTTAAAAACAGGAAGTGAAGCAGCCTGTCTAATGTCGAGGGGCAGATTGTTCCAGAGTTTATGGCCGATGACTGAAAAAAGTCCGATCTCTGAGATTCAGCCTGGTTTTTGGAACAACCAAAAGCAGCTGGTCTGATGATCTCAGTGCCCGAGAAGGAACACAAGATTAAAGTTGCTGGAAGAGAGGTATGAGGGTGCAAGACCAGTTATGCACTTAAAGGTGAATAGGGTAATTTTTTTAATCAATTCAAATGCATAAAGGGAGCCAATGAAGGGAGGACAAAACTGGTGAAATATGATCAAACCTATAGTTTGGCTGGTAGCTGAGCTGCAGCATTTTGGATGAGCTGGAGACATGAAAGGAACACCTGTCTGACTCCAACGAGAAGCATGTTATAGTAATCTAACCAGGATGTAATGAATGCATGGACTTTTTATTTTATTTTATTTTTTTTTCAAGGTCAGATCTGGTCAACACTGACTTAAGCTTAGCTATCTGCCTTAAGTGGAAGAAGTTTTTTTCTGCAGAACAGAGTTAATCTGTTAATTAAACTTAAAGTCAGAGTCTAAAACCGTCCCAAGGTTTGTAACAGACTGCTTAAGATATGGCAGAAGAGTCGAGATCTACGGGATCAGTGACCGCAGTAGAGCTGCTAAACCAAAACGATGACTTTAGTTTTCTAATCGTTGAAACTTAAAGTCTGAAGCAATCAATGCCTTGATGTCATCAAGACATTTTAACAGTGGGTGAATTGTGCATGAACTATTTGGTTTAAAGGGCAGATAAAGCTGACAGTCATCAGCATAGCAATAAAGCAAAAGGCCGTGTTTCTTCAGGATATTCTCCAAGGGGAGCAGATTCAATGAAAACAGAAGGGGTCCAAGAATTGAGCCCTGCGTTCATGGGAATATTTTCCGAACCTTTTACACTGCAGTCTGTTTCCCATTGCACCATTATTCACATTTAGCCTCATGGTTATTTACAGTATTGTAATATTTCTGCCAGGGAAGTAATTATTTAAAACTGGTAAGAGATTTTAAAATGACATTTCATAAACCACAATGAAAGTTCTGAAACTAGAACACGACAACAACCCTCTTTGTTGTTGCTCGCTAAAGCTAGCTGTTAATTTGTCAGTCGGGCCAAAATGAAACTCGCGTCTCCAAACAGCATTCTACAATTGTTGCCAAGCTTTAAACATAATCCCCCACTTTAAAAGATCTAATGCTTTTAATGATTAGTCATGAGAAAGGAGCGCAATTTGTGATCATTTTGATACTCAAGGATTCCCATTGGGGCCTTCTGTACTTCCAGTTAGTTCACAATGGGGCTGTGGCTCAATGAAAGACACCAGTCCAAACAATCGGCCCCTTTTTTGTTCCTGCTCATCCACCTGAACCCACCTACGTGTGTTACTCTACACCAGGCAGGAGTCCCAGGAGAACTCAAACAGGTTTAACATTTCAACACCGACACATTTCATGTTCAACCGCTGCTCATTACATGAAGCGGATCGTCTCGTTTGCTATTTTCTTTTAAAGCTGAACTGAAAATTTATGCTGGCTCAAAAAACAAGGCGGTACATTTTACGTTGCGCAAAATGTTACAGCAGAATTTTTGTGCTACTTTTCTTCTTCACAAAATACTGGAATTTTTGTTAATACCTGTATTTACAAAATTTCATTAGCCTTTTTTGTCATAATAAATACAATTTTAAGTGTCTACACTTGACTTTCCTCAGAGAGATGAAACAATTTGGTGAGAAAGTGTTAATGGCAGAATGATAAATGGACCAGGCATGAAGGAGCCATGTTGGATACAAGCCAGTATTTTTGGTCGGGGAGGGCTACATCCAACAGGGAGCTCTTTCAGGTCCACCCCTCCCTTTGGGGAGCTTGATCCCTTCCCTCCAACACCGTCCTTTCCATCCGTACTTTAAATCCACTCTTCAACTCCTTCACTTTTTACAACCGCCCTCCCCCTGATGTCCTCCATCTGTCTCTGCTCCCCTCCAGCCTCTCACCGCTGTTCTCCCTCTTTCCTCTACTCTTCCTGGAGGTGATGACAGAACGGCCCGGGCACGTGTTGCACAGATGATGCTTCCAGGCCTTTATAGATGCACAAAACGCCCATCGATTCCAGAGACACATGCTGAATGGATTAATACAACTGTAGTAGCCAGAGTGATGAAACCTACACAGTGCACAGAATGAAGTCTTTCACTGCAAGAATCTTAACGGCCTGTTGAATGCTCTTTTTATCTGAGAAGTAGAAGAACTGTGTTCCAGCCTGTAACGATGCTAGTCTGTCAAAGAAGACTTGACTTGTGAAAAATCACAGTCTCACTGGGCTGTAACCGTTGGAGACTAATTGTCAAGATCTGTGTCGTTTCTATTTTTTTTTATTGTTGCTCTAGTTTTATGTTATTTTACATTTATTTTCTGTTTTCAGTGTTTCAGTAATCCCATGTCATCAGTTCACTCTGTTCTCCTCAGTTTTTGCTCCTTAGCTCATGCCCCGTCCACTTTCACCTGTTCCCAGTTGTCGTCTTGCCCAGGTGTCTCCACTCTTCTCATCAGTTCATGTTCATAAAAGTCAGCTTTCATTTCACCATCAGTTTGGTGTTTTTATTTTATTTATTTTTTTTTATTTTTTTTATCTCCTGTCCACACTCCAGCTCAGTAGGTGGCGGTAATGCACCTTACGCTGGTCTGCCAACCGCCATAAAACAACA
>JARVLU010000646.1:8221449-8240316 GCA_031762415.1 Simpsonichthys santanae | reverse complement strand
AAAAAACGTGTTTAAAAAGACGTTACCGATCGGCGTTTAGTTTCGGTTTCGTTTTACGGCCGAAAATCCGCGTATACGGCCGCGGATCCAGCCAGAATCGGTATACGGCTGAATCGGTATATACGGCCAAGCCATTAGAACGGATCTCGGCCGTATACCGGGGACCACCTGTACTTTATTGTTTTTGTCTTGAACTTTTCTGAATGCACCATGTCCTGACTGACTGAGAATCTTCACCAGCTATTAATGACACAATTGGCTTGCCCACCTCCATTCTGCTCGCTGCTTGGAGCAAGTCAAACCAGCTGCATTGCCCTGGCGAAATGCAGCTAGTTTGACCATTAAAGTGCATTTATTAAGTAAAAGTTTGACTGAGACACCGTTGCTATAATTTCGAGCAAACGAGTGATAGCTTTTATGCGTCAGTGGTGACACACAATAGCTGTGACGCATACAGCGAAGTGACATATTTATGGATTTTTCCCCCCCCACTTTTTTAGACATATATGGACTGATGCGACTTTTAGGGCGGTGCTACGGATACGGTGGAAAATATGGTTATTTTAAAATACTGCATCTAACAAAATAAAGCTCCATCTTGTATTAAATATTTCATAGTTTCCCAACCATTACGCTTAGACAAGGACAGACTGGTGATCTTGGCCATCCAGCTGCACATGCAGGATCCTCATTCAGCTTTCCGAGACAACAAATTATTTCATGGGCAGTTATTCTCAGCCACAGTAGTTAAAAACATTCAAACCTTGACTAATATTCCCCGACATAAAGTAAGTTTGATCCAAAAGAACCTGTTGGTGGTGGATATCATGTGCGTAAGTGACACGGTCACCAATTTTTCAGACCAACAACCTCTTTACACTTCCACTAAATAAACCATAGGACAAAAACAAGTGTGCCATGTAGCTACAAAAGGTTATTTGAGATCTGTGTATAAAGAATTTACAAGTATTTGTCTTTTAGTTTGGACAAGCAGGAGCAATGGAGTGGCTTCCATTGAGCGGAGTTGAGCTTGGACTACCAGCGCACCTAATATGGTCAAATGCACACGAGTAAAACACTCAGTGAAAAGGTATGCCAACTATGGAAGCTGAACGGCTGGAGGTCCTGCACAGGTAGGAGGTAGCAGGCCGGATGTGATGTGTTCTTAGCCTAATTGGAGGAGTTTGTGCATGCGAGCATGAGTGTTTGTGGATGTGTGGGCAGGGACTGCATGTGCCTTGAGCTATGAATGACACATCCACCTAATGGGATTAACATTTAACCAGTGCTTTTACTTGCTGCCACACACCTGAGCATTTTTTTTAAAGCAAACAGTCAGGAAACTGTCCTTGTAGGGGGGCGCAGACTGTTGGTTTACTCAATCCAACAATTACCACTCAGAAGTGGCAGGAATTCCAGAAATGAGGAAGAGTTCCGCTCCATCACATTCACTCGAAACTTGCTTTTATTGCTTTTTTTAAAAACCAGGAACGAGGATAGTACTCAAAGTTTTTACGTAGTTTATATTTCTAAAGAAGGTATATCAAAAAAAGGTTAGTGTTTGTAATGAATCTTATGAAACATGAGCTATTTAAATGCAACTCAAAAAGTAATCCTTGGATTTTGTCTATTTAAAGATTACTTTTTGGAGTTAATCCAATTAAAGATGGCTGCCACTGCAAACTGGCCTTAATAATCACAAAAATGGCAATAACTCACCCACTTTTACAAAAATTACTCTAAAATTTAATACAGTAGTAGCTAAAAGTCATTCCCATTATTTACTCCATTGCACATGACATAGGTTCTTGCCATGTTTGTGGGTGATGTGCATTTTTTAAGTACAGTACCGTAAATTCCTGTTTGACTACTTCATTTTTTCTAATGAGGCTGGATCATACTACTATTGATCCAATCCAGCACCAATACCCTACCATTTGAGTACTAAAACATTATTTTTCGCACAACTTTTTTCGTAATACTGTATAAACAAACTTCACATAAAGGGGATCATATATCAGGACGTTTTAAAAAAAGATTCATTAAATCTTTTCTAGTCTGAGATTTATTCATGAAAACCATTGAATCCTTTGACATTTCTCTCTCGTACCGAATCAAACACACCTTTTGCGTGTAGATGCACATCATTTATAAATGGTTGACTGAGTCACACAGCCACTGTAGATCCCTACAGAAACCTGAGCTCCCCAGACTTTAGTGAACCGAGGCATTTGATGACAGACGGCGCAGTGAAAACAGCACGCCCACAACCCCAATGACAGAGATGACACGAGAAGATAGACGAATGACGGAGGCGGGGAAAAACAACAGATTAGCGAGATATCTCCAATGCCTTTTTAATAATACGACAAATATCTGGGATGACTAAGCAGGCCGCTGCATGAGAGATGGTGTGAGGGCTTTTAATCCATTCTGAAAGCACAGACACACTGATAGGAAGATAACCTCGTTCTGCAGCTTGCGACATCCAATCCTGCATCACATCAGCCGATTTGTTTTCAAAGCAGTGTTCCATAAAGACGAGAAATGGAAAAGAGGACGCGAGATTAGAAATGTGCAACGTTGTGGTGTTTTGAATCGACTTGCGCTGGGCTTCTGCACACAAGAAGGTGACGGGGCCAGCGCTTACTGACCCAGAGATCTCTTTTGTGCTGTGCACACAGCGCTGATCCTCATTTCCTCTCCGTCTGCATGTGCGAGCCTATAGGCTTACATTTTGTGCCCGTCTCTTTCTGTTTCTGCCGTACATGGGCTTAATGTTACACACGTCTGTGTGAGGGAGCACAAAGTACAGAGAGTGGCTCTATTCCAGCACAATAGGTGGAAAGAGAGTCATCTGGGTGCAACAGATGATTGGATTTCTAGTGAAAACTGTTAAGGCGCTACCTGTGAGTGTTATACCAAATGCAATGTTTACTTGAAACACTGCAGGTAAGTTGAGAGCAAGAGTAAACAGGCCGAAAAATGCCTAAAGTATGAAGTGCAACTGTAAGTTGTAAATCAAGCTGTCAGAATGTTGGAGCAGCAGCCAGCAGGGTTGAATGAGGGCGTCCATGGGTCCCTTGCTGTGTGGGCTCCCCGGCTGGCAGGGACAATAAGCCATACTGTTTGACCTGCCCCGTCTGTCCCACTGCCAGCGTTGCAGGCATTCAAAAAGGTATCTTTATTCCCCCCCAGCTCCATTGGCCCAGACGGAAAGCTCAGTCCAAACGCTGACCTCCACAAATCAATAATTGGTGCTTTCAAAACTGTTGACCTCTTCATGTTCATCCCGCGCAACTCCATCGATGTGGCGCCGAGCAGAAAAAAAGACCGTGGTTCTTTTCATTCCACGATGCCGGACCGACTTGGACAAAAACTCAAAACTGCTGCTGGCAGTGAGCAGGAGAGCGTCATCGTGATAAAGTTTGTGTTGAAAGATGCAGTCTGTTGCGTTTGCCACTACAGGCAACAACTCAAGCTTCGTTCATTTCAGTGGCAATGGACGATATTTGGATAAACTTCTCAGCTTAATCTTTACACATTAAAACAAAGAATTAAAAAAAATGATCATGTTTTACAACTTTATTTTAATTTCATGCCTCGGGACTCCTTAGACGCACCCCCCAAAAAAACGTCCTTACAATGACAACCAAACCAAAATCTTGGTTCGTGAACATTATTTTTCTCACTGTAGATATTTTGCCTTTTGGTGCTACATGTTCTCAAAGAACTGCAGAATTGCACTGTATGCTTGTTTTACTTATTAGGGGAGTGGTGGCACAGAGGTTAGAGAAGATGGGCCTGGGATCGGAAAGTCGCAGGCTCAACTCCCTGGACTGACAACATGAAATTGTGGGTGGAAAAGGCGAAACACCCACACCTGCCTCTACCCTCATTTGCCATACTCTGGGCCCTTGAGCAAGACCTTAACCCCCTACCATTTGCTCTCAAACAGGTCTTTCTTGAAAATAAGTTCTCGTGACTCAATGAGACTACCTGTATAAATAAAGGGTAAATAAAATTTGTATAGTAGTTGCAGTGATGCCACAAAACGGAGCGAGCAAAGGCTTGAGGCTTGGATCAAAAGTCAAACTGAAAGCGGTGCAAAGGCCAGATGGACAACGAGGATATAAACTACATCTGGGCGAAGAAACTAAAACAAGAAAATGAGAGAAGTCTGAGATTGTCATCACTTTATGTTCCGTACAATGGCAAAATTAGTTGTCTGCATTTAGCCCATCACACCTGGGATACACCCAGGTGGAGCAGTGGACACCACGACATGTGGGAATGGTTGGGAGTCAAACTGCGACTTTCTGGTCCCAGGTCAGCTGCCCTACCTCTACCCCCATCTCGGCCCCTCATGAGAAACTAACAAATTGAAACTGAAGCCAAATATTCAGAGGGACATTAGGAGAGGGTGTGCCAATTACAAATTCAATACAGGTGTGACTAAGAATGAGTGGTAATACTGACAAAAGGAACTGCTACTGTAAATAAATAAGGAAGTGAAGGTGCTAGAAAGAGATTAGAATAAAAACAGGTAATCCAGAGCAAAATCACAATTTAAAACTAGAAAACAAAGAATTTTGACAATTTCCATAATATATAACAATGTAAAATAATTCAAGGTTCACTGAAACTGCTGCAGCTCCATGAAAACGATGACGCAACAAAATGGCAGAGCAGCCAACACCTGCATCAAAAATGCCCTTTATGCTGATCTACGCTTTCACAGTTGAGTCCTCCATTATGTATTTTTAGATTAGATTATTATTATTTTTACTATATTGATCATAAGCCTTGGCATCAACCAAGAACATGAGCAGTGCTTGCCTCTAGACAAAAAATAAATAAACATATAAATCCAAACTCCATAATTTTGGAAAAACAGACATAGTCTCCACCCCACCCCCCAATAGATCAACTGAGGAAAACCTATCAAGCATTTAAACAGGCAACACCTCCCTCTCCTCCCAAAAAATGAAACAAGATGGCTGCCATCAAGTTGCCAAACCTATTTCCGCTCACACCTGTCAGTCATCTGCAATCACCCCAGCTGCTCTGACGTTGCAATCACCCTACCTGGTATATTAAGCACAGCTCATGCTTTGATCAGCCTTGAAAACTTTCTCCATGGGGTTAGAGCTTATTTGTAACTTTTAATCTATTAAAAGTATTAAAAATAAAATGTTGTTGACTTCTCACCTCCTTAAATCCATATACAGTAAATTAACTTTTGAGTTGCTGCAGTTGAGCAAGGCTTCAAAGCAGTAACTGATAAGGACTTTTTTTTTATATTTGCTTTCTAAGAAAAGTGATCTTGTGACACAAACTCACAAGAAGAATTAATCGGTGGCTGAATTCACAATCATTGAAACAAGTATATTTTTGGTAACATACTGGACGTGCTGTTCGTAGAACAAGATCTTATGCAGGCTGTGATTTTAGGAAGCTGCTGCACGGGGCACACGCATGAAGCAACAACTCTTCTTGTATTGCTGCTACATTCTTGTTAGGACTTTGAATGTGGTAGAGCAGACCTATTAAATTTAGAGGTCATATAAAGCTCTGTTTAAATTTATTTAGCTCCAGAGCTTGCGTAATCCCAAAGTGATGTCTGAATATAATGCTTAAAATATGCTCATGCTTTGCTAGCAGTCACAACACAGATGAGCATGCACCTTCACCGTTCAGTGACTGGTGATAATTATCACCTACTGCCTTAAAACACCCAGATTCTTTAAATATAAGCTCACTTGCAACTGCAGTTAAATAGCACCATGCTATCGTTAGCGCAGCTGACCAGTTTTCTTATAATAAACTGTATACCACTTTTTTTTTTTTGCCGATAAATAAAAGCTGTTGGAGTGGTTTAATCAAATCCTGTAAAGTTCAACCTAGTGGATGATGAGCTCTATGGCGTCTGCCAGAGATTGGATTGGACATTTTGCTTCACGGTGTACATTAAGATGGGTCAAAACAACTTGTAAGAAGCCGTTTGGGAATTTTTGGTCAGAGGTTATGAATGTTTTTAACTATGGCTGATTATATTTAACTCTGCCCATTAATCATATGTTTGAGTGAGCCGCGTGCAGCTGTCGCTCCGACACCTTCAAGTCTGAGCTCGGCTCAACTGATAAGGGTATAAAAACAAGCTGCACATGCTGCCTGTGTACTTCCTGCATATCGGTGTCCTGAAAATCTGACTTGCAAATAAATACTAGTTAAAAACCTTCTCTTGCTGTCAAGAGTGGTCCCTATGATAAAGTGAATATTTTTCTCCAACAGAAGATATTTACACTTTTAATAATGTTTGTTTGCGCTACAGTGAGTTCCTAAAAAAAATAAAAACTAGATGCTAATCAGTTACCGCCATTAAAACAAAAAAACAAAGTTCTGGGTTGTTTTTTACTTTACTTTACTTTACTTTTTTTTTAATTAACTGGGGTGGGGATTGAAAACTCTATTCTGTTTGCTGATAGCTGTAAACTGATATTGGAAATCTGTTCCAGAGAAGTTACAAACTGGCTTGTTTTTAACTCAGCACTTTTTAGTGTGTGGAGTTTGGAGGGGTGGGGGGGTGTAGTGGAGGTGGTGGGGGAGCTCTGCGCAGCAGCCAATAGGCGCAGCACAGCTTCCAATATCGTTTCTGGACGCTTGGATATGATGCCAGAGTTGCGCATCGCTCAGCCCACGGTGCGCGCGCCTCTCTCCGTCTCCTGCCCGACTCTGTGCACGATCATCCACTGAAATGCGCCATCACTGAGCTCCGTTACAACTCCAGAGTCCTTCTACTGTGTCGGCCACGGTCAAGCCCGGATGTGGTGATATATATATATACAGTATTTTTGAATCTTTCTTAACGGAATACTCAAAGCGCTCCCCTCCTGCACAGAGCTGTTTGCTTCCAGGTAAGTGCTTAAAGTTTTTATGCTTTTTTTTGACCCAAGTCATTCGAAACGTCACTTTTAATGCGTAAAAGACTAGAGAGAAGGTAGATTCGTGCGTCTTTTGGAACTCGTGACGCATTGGTTTAAAACTGAACTAAGCAGGAAGAAAAGTTAAAATGGAATTTTTCTACTTTTTTTTTCTTCCCCTGGAGCAGAAGGGATAAGTGTGAGATGATGGGGGGGGGGGGGGGGGGGGTTAACTGCGTGTGCGTAAAGACGCACTGACTTAATGAAGGGTTGCATTTTGGGGTTTCCAGATGTGTGGACTCAGCTGTTGCTTGTCACTCAGGTGGGCTCTCGCCTTCCTCTCCTCTCCTCTTTTTTTTTTTTTTTTTTTTTTTTTTTTTTTTTTGTAATTGTCTGGGTGTCTTTTGAAGCCATCAGTGCTGATAGACCACATTCCAAAAACTGCAGTCAGTGGAGCCACATCACATAAAACCACACTAAATGGCGACATCTCAGTTTCACTGCAGACTCGAGTTTCTCTCTCTCTCTTTTTATTTTATTTTTATTTTTTGTAACTGTGAAATCTTTGGAAATGGTTCGAAACGGTCAGAAAAGTGAACAGAGGATACACTTTGCTGTGATCTGAACAGAATCCAGTGGTGGCACCTAGTGGCAAGATAAATTTGTGGGGATTTGAGAAGAAGGGGGGATTCCTGTTTTCTATACTTCAGAAGCAAACTTCTATATTCAAGTATCTGTTTTGTAAATCTGTGCCCAGTTAAACCATTTTACCATTTTGAAGCTCCTGTTTGATCAAAAGCTGCGTTAGCTGATCCAGGAACAAAACATTCTGGATCAGGTGACCGAAGGCGTTCCTCCTCTGTGGGAGGCCAGTCATGCCCACTTTGCTGGGGGTATACAGTCTCTGCAACGCTAAGCCTTCGTTAATGTGTGTGTGCGTGTGCATGGAGGTGTGTGGTACTGGATCTAAGTCCTTGCAGATCCGGGTGTCCATTACTTTTAATGCTTGTGTGCATGCATGCATGTGTGTTTTTCCTGTGCTTCTGCACATCTGTCACCGCTTGTGTGTCCGTGCATACCTTTACGTGGAGATAGGTGTTTGGACTCAGGAATTAAGGCTGCTGTTAATTGGTTAGCCATTTGGACCTCATGGGAGACTGAAGTTAAGCAGTTTGTTGTTTGGCTAAACCTGCTGTGGGACGAAACACTGCTGCTGAACAGATCTTTATAGAAGCTTATGTTTAGAGGGCGCAAGGGTCTAAATTATTTGAAAGCATACTTGTTTCATGTTCTTATTGTTAGTTGCTGAGCAAAGCTTCAGTCATCATTTCACCACCCAACCTCAAAGCCCGAGTGATTTTATAACTTAATCTTTACCAGTTTGCTACACTCTGCTCTGCTTGGTCCAGTCCTGGTCAGTTTGTGCAGCCCAGAGTTTCGAGACTGCTTGCTAACACGTGATAAAACTCCTCAATTCCTGGAAAACACAACACGAGGCTGGGTACAGGAGGACAATCTTAAAGACCTTCATGCTGCGGCTGAGAGCAGTTGTCTTCCAATGCTAGAGTTGGGGTTCAATTCCACCAGAAGTCACATGCCAAATTGTCCCAGGGCAAGACACTGAACCACTCATTGCCTCCGATGTATGTCCCGTCGGTGTATGAATGCGATAAAGCACTGAATATTCTCTGTAGAGTGCTGTATGAATGGGTAAATGAGAGCACAGATTGTAGTGTAAACGTTTGTCATTTTAGCCTTGCCTAGACAGAAACCGATTAATCAACCATCAATTTAATTTGACTGAGATGGTCCACTTTCTAAAATTCGTCAGCCATGCCTGTACCTAATCAGTTAAGTAGGAAAATGAGGATGCATTAACAACTGCAGCTCACTATAGCAAATACTAAGTGTACAAATTATTCTAAGGAAAGTTTTAATTGAAGCCGTATGATGCATGTTCAATAATCCAGGTAAATAAATGTAAGAAGGTTGAGTCAGATCCTCTGGACGGAGTCTTCTTTGTTGAAATGTGTTTTGGACAAAAGACGAAACGTTTCAACAAAAGCACAACCCATCCAGAGGACCTGACTCAACCTTGTTACATTTAAAGTAAATGGTATTTTTGTTTACATTTTAAATACAGTATTCTGGGTTTTACAGCACCCCATACAGGCCTGGCATGGTAACAACAGCATTTTGGGTCATTTTCAGTGTCTCTGTGTAGGTTTTATTTTTTAAACAGTGCAATGATTATAAAGATATGTTTAGAAACAAGAAGACAACCGTTTAAGAAGAATAACACAATCCATATTTTTACATTTTATCATTCAGGCATCTCAAGGACGACTAATTTCATCTTCTTTTCTTTTTTTTAATTTGTCCAAACTTGTTTCAGTTAACAAATTGGCACATTGTCGCCACCTACTGGACTGGAGTGTGAAACCACAGACGAAAGGATCAAAATCAAACGCCAAAAACAATTTTAAATTTGAGAGTGTAGATCCAAATTGATTTGTTCTTGCCATCTTTAAAATACAGTAATCCCTCGATACATTGCGGTTCCACTTTCGCGGACTCACTTTTTTGTGGGTTTTCAACGTAAGCTCGTACCCGGTTTCCCGGTGGCCTGGCCCGCTCAGTGATTGCCAAGGGGCCCCTCTTTCTTAACTCTGAGGATGTCTGTCACAGTAGAGCAGAGAAACACAACAGGCCGGTGCGCAAACTGTGACAGACGGCCTCAGAAAGAGAAAGGAGGGGGCGGGGTCTGTCTTTCCCCATCGCTGCTGTGGGAGCTTCATTGAGGCGGATACCAGCGTGATGGTATGGATAGTTTATTTAAAATAATCGTGACCGGGACTACTGTAGTTTCAACGCCTTCAAAATGCTTGAAGGGAAAAATGTAGCAAGAGTTAATGCAAAGGTTACAAAGCTTACAGAGGGGGCGCCAAAGTACTGGTATAAAATAGTATTTTGGGGATTGTTTTGGGGGTGGGTTGGGGGGAAGGGTATGGGCTACAAAATAACCTTGTTTGTTCATTCGCAAAATACTTTATTTATATTAGCTATATTAAATTTAGTCAAGCACACTAAACAGAACTAGATCCCAAATCAAGACCTTTCACAGTAAAAGCACAGATCAAGCTCAGGTGTCAGGGCAGTCTCATCCATTCACGTGCGTAATCTGTTGCCAGTATGAATGACACTTTTGGCAAGCTCCGGCAAAGAAATAACGTGATGCAAGTCAACTTTTTCTACGAGTTTGATGTCAGCTGCAGTCTTCTGTTCACCAGAACAAACATCAGATTGTTATCGGACTTCTCCTCTCGTTCTTTCCAAAGAATCCCTCAAGTCAACGCAGTTAGATGCCTTTTGTGTACATAATGAGACGAGACGTTTTACTGGCTTAAATAATTACATTCTGGATGGACGGGTTTATTTTTGTTTAAAGATGTCAGAGCAGGGAGGGGAGGAAAGGAGGATGTGGAGCAGATTTAAAGATGTGAAGGTCACCGTTATTGTCTATGGATGAACGTGGCTGTAGAAGAAATGAATTATGAAAGCAACAGCACAATCATTACCATTTAGTTTGTGGACTATTTTTGGCATTTTTTTTTACCTGATTCCTGTTTCATTACATATTTTCTTTCCTGTGCTACCCAGAGCACCAGACAGGAAATCCAGCTCAGAGTTTGTTTTGATATTGTTGGACACTGTCCTGGAAAACTGCTTTATGCTCAGAGGCCAAGGGTGTTCTTGATTTAGAGCATCTGACTCCGTTGAGAGAATACATCTGATCGCAGCAGTAACACTGTTCCAAGTGATCAAGATGTGCTGTTTTTCATCCAGAAATTAAGTCCAAAACGTCTTAAAGAACATTTAAACAAGGATGAATGGTAGGTAAATGTCAGAGCAATGCTATTAAAGGGATAACTCATGAGACAACGATGTATTTTTTTAAGTAGGGTTTGAAAATGCCTGATTATTTTATCTTTGGACATTTGAGTCATTTTAAGGAAGGAGATATCCACTCTGGGCTTGACCCTTTGCAGCCATTAGCTCATCGTTTTAGTCAAAAAATAAAGTCCCTGAATGGCATCAAATGAAATAAATGGAACTAATGAGGAGCATGAGCCTAAACTTGAAGCTTTATGCTTCTATGTATTTAAAACAATAAGAGATAACCATGTGTCAGTGGGTCAACACTGCACTGTGTGCACACCTCATCGTGTGTTCGCACAGGAGTTTGTTTTGTCGTACTGGGATTAATCGAGTGTCTAAATCATTCCAATTTCAAAAAACATACTGTGTAAAAAACACATGCACACAGGTTTGTCAAGCATCTCTCCCCTGTTGCATGCAGGTCAGAAGAATCATCTGTTAGTCAGGACTCGCAGGCCTTAAATTAGGTTTTTATTCAAGGATGACAAGGCCTTAAATTATATAAATAAATAAGGAATCACAGTCCTTGAAGGAATGCAAATTGCTCTAAACCTTCCATGCCATGAATTTTACTGTAATGAGGGAAGAGCCATTTTGATCAAACCTTGTACATGATTTTGTAAAATCTCATGATGTGGCTTTGCTCAGACTTCAAGTTTGGAATGAGTCGCTGGACAGAAAACACTTCTGCTAATGCAACATCCATTTAATAAACATAACATTTTACAAACTTATATATGTACCTGGCAGTTTTTGGAGATCATATTTAGGAGGGGAAAAAGCATTTTTTTGAAATCCTTGTGCTTAAATACATTTTTGCTCCTTCCTGTTTTGATTTAGATCAGGGGTGTCCAAACTTTTTCATATGTGGACCAAAACTATCAAGATAAAAGGACTCGTGCGCCACAAAAATGTGAATTCCTCAACCTGAGCAATATTTTGAAGAAAGGACAAATTTACTAATTTTGGTGAAGAAAGAGTTTAATTTTTTTTGTAGCTTCAAAACATTAAAAGCCTCTAAAACACTAAACTTATATTTTTCATTAAAGAGTATTTGATTTATTAGATTTGTTGGGTTTATGTTTGTTGCTTACTTGTGTTTGTAAAGTTCATTTTAATTTGTTCTCAGCAACAAAAGCATAATATGAGTGTATCCTTTTAAAAGAGGGTCGATCAGCTTTTTGGACAAAAGGCTGAACTAAGTTTTGAAAACTCATCCAGCTGTCAGTCGCTACAACAAATTCATGGAAGGTTTGATAAAGTTGATCAACGCGTATGTCGATGATACCACACTATATTCGTTTAAAAATGTTGATTATTTCATCAACTGCGATATTTAACCAAGTTTAACGAATCATTATTCAAAAGTCTCCTTTCTGCTAGAAATCTTGGAAGGTTTTTGGTGCTTTGTACCATGAAGTGAAAATAAAAATATTGCTCATTTTGAGAAGATTGTTTCTCATCAGTTTTGCTGTTTAAAGACATTATTATAAAAAGGATTACCAACTAATTTGCAGAAAGTCTGCATCGACCTCTTAAGCCTGCTGGTCAGAATGATACCATTCTTAAACTGCAACTGTGGGCTGCACAGAATCGCTCCAAGGGCCGCAAATGGCCCTCGGACCACACTTTGGACACCCGCAGTTTCTCTGTTTTCTACTCTAGTTTTTGTTGTTTCTCGAGTTTTCTGAAAAAATGGTCAAATCAATTTTCTGAGTTTTACTTGTAGAGCGCCACAGTAAAACGAGTGCATAATCTCAAAGATCCACTCGGTCGCAACTCTTAATTTAAAAACTTTCTTTTTACGATGTGACTGAAATGCCTGCTGGGCATCAATCTTGGTCAGGTCTTTTATGTGTGTGTGGGGGGGCTGGGTCAGCAGTGCCTCATGTACAAACACTTATCATGATCCCTGGGCTCATTGAGTGGTTTCAGACCAAACCCTTCAGGCCGCACTGGCTCCACAAACCTGGTATTATGGTCAGCTTGTGGCTAAGAAAAGTAATCCGAGGCTTCTGAGGACTACGAGGAAACTTGAGTAATGGACTCTGGAGAAGAAGTTGCGCTCAATTCTGTCAAAACTTGCTCCCGAGCTGAAATGGAGATGCCCGCAGCGCTTACTGAACAGAGAACTGTGATGTTGCTAAGCGTCGCCGACTCGTGCCTCCGAGTGAGTCGATTTGGCACCAACTTAATTACCTGTACACAACTCTATTTGATGATGATTAAAGCCGCGCTGGGTGTTTAGAAGCGCACGCCTGCCCAGACACTACCAGCAAATATGGAGACATTACGGGTGATGGTTATTAGGATGGTAATAATTAAAAAGCTTTAAAGCTAAAAATAAAAGGTGAAGCTAGAAGCAGAGTATAGGAGCAAGAACCACGTAATTATTTCGAGTCAAATGACCACCCTGAGGCGGAATACAAATCATAGCTTTCAGTTTTGTTTTTGATTGGGGTGAAGTTGAAACAGATTCTGGGTATTGTACTGCCATCATGGAGGAGGTGTACTTCATGTTTACTTGATCGTGTTTCATTTCGCTGTTCCCCGGCCTCTTTAGAATTTATCTGCACGCACAATGCCAGAAGGGGTCTTGCTGTTGATAAAAAGCTGACTTTATTTAGGCATGGGACCTTCACGTGCAGCAGTGAGACAGTAATTGGAATAAAACTCTTGGCATGACGCTGCAGAAAGCTGTTATTAGGCCAATATACAGAGAAACGATTGTACTATTCTGGGATGAGAGCCTGACTTCGCTTCTGCCTCCCCTCCTTAAATTAGACTCATGTGTTAGACATTTGTCTCTTGAGGCAAAGACAAACTCCCGCGTTGAATGTCTCGAGTCAAATGTAATCAAGAACAATCTGTTCCTTTTCCCTTCTTTTACTGGATTTCTGTCCTTCTCCTGTTTCTTTTCACCTCCGAGGACGCGGTACGTTCTCCGGAGCTGTGCTCGTGAAGCGTTGCATCATAGAGACGAGTAAATATAGTTAGTGTTACCTTGGGTGGTCATTTGAGGTCTCTTGAGTTTTCCCCTGTCTGTCACTGTGTGCCCATGTTGGCTCCCATCGACCCAAAGGGTAAACCAGCTTCTTAATGTATTCAGAGGGGAAATGGCTCACTCCAATCTGATGCCACCCAGAGTCAGGAAATGGTCTAGAGTGGTAAATACGGCGTAATTAAGGGTGGGGGAATTTTCTAGATTTGGCCAAATTTGCCTAAAGCTGCTTCAGCATTTGCAAGAGTCTTTTTGGACAGGAGCTAAAATAAACACTTTCTTGCATCTAGTCAAGCTGCTCCCCTTAAGAAAGTCAGTCAAACATTTAAATAAACTTTTTTTAAATTAATTGTGATGCTAAATTTGAATGATATGGCATGAATTTGCAATAACCTTAAAATCTCAGTTTATAAGATCAATTAAAGCCAAACAAAGTAAAGACTGTTGAATTGTTTTTCAGATGCTACTATCTTGGCGATCGTCACCATGGCAAAAACAGTAAAGAGAGGCCCTGCTCGGTGTCATTTATTAACTTGATATCAAAAATATTGAGCAAAAATCCCATTGTATTGCAACAATTCCTGCTACCAGAAAATAGCAGCTAAAAGTGCAAAATTTACAGTTCTAATCGTTTCTCAGCACAAAGACAACACGTATCATAGGGGGGCATCAGAAAGACATCTGTCATTGAGTTTGCATTACATTAAAAAACATGTCACCATAATATTAACTGGCATTATCAGAGGGACTTTCCACTGAACAAAATGTATCTATTTCTGTTGAGCTATGCTCAGAATACTTCTTAAGCCTCTCAAAGGTACATGGAAATGGCCACCTTCAAAACACTCAACTTCCCCTTGCAGTGCTTTAAAGGTATTTATTGTAAACTATGAAATCAAATATTTAAAAAAAGGTTTCAATGAACTATATCAAATGGTCATTTGGAAGAGTTTACTCCAGTACTTTCCAGATGTATGTACTGTACGCAATTCTGACATGTGAGTACACACTCAATGAAACACCTTTGTCTGTATACTTCACTCAACACGTCTAAATGCATCTCAGTGATATAAAATAGTCTGACTTCTTCATCTTAAATGGCTCGTTCAAGGATGCCACCATTGTTGAGCTATTTTAAGCCACTTTGGCTGTTTCCTATAGGTAGACAAAAGTTTGTGCACTCTGTGGCCTGAAAAGACTCAGTGTGGGTGCACAAAGTAAATGGGGAATAGCTCTGCAGCGGTTTGTCATTTACTGTTTCTGTAGAATAGTTTGCGACAGTAACATGTTGTAGATGCTGTCTGCTGCCACCAAGTGGCCAACAGCGGTAGGTTTTTGCACAGACAAATTTATAAGTTAAAAAAACATATATATTTCTCTTTTGCTGCATGAGCGCTTTCCCTCTTTTTGCCAAATCCATGCCTGCTTGAAAGTTTTAGTGAGCTTTCAAATGGGACATCAGATATTCAAGCTTGGGACTTTCCAAGGACGTGTCGCAAAACGTCCATAAACAGTGATTTGACTCTTGTCCCCGTTTCACTGCTGTGAGATAATTTTGTTTTAGTTTGCGTTTTTGACTGCAAAAAAAGCTTAAATGAACGCTTTGCATTATTGAGAAGGTAATTAATGTTTGAGCTGTTTACGCAAATAATCTCAAAACCCCGACCGTAAAGTAGGGGCGAAGGGATTCATTATCTCGAACCGGCCACCCATGAAATACAGCATGTGGGGCCCCATTCCTGGGCTAGTGCTGATGCACATTTGAGGGTTTGCATGTGTTTTTATTTATGCGACACATTGCATGTGTGGGTTACAATGTGTAAGCATGTTTTTTTCCAACTGCCTCAGTCATCTCTTGTGGATGGTTTCTATATATTAGTAATAAGTGCACATCATAGCCCTGCTTAGCCTTTGCTTAGGACTTGGTTAAAACCCTGTTGTTTTGTTCAGACAGGAACAAATACTACTTCCTCTCCAAGATGTGTCCCATCTGGTAAAGATTAAAATCCAGTGTGTGTTTCCAGAGAAAAGCCTGTCACCGGGCGGGACAGATAGTACACCCATAAGGTTCGAGTCAGAGCTGTCAGGTGGGTCTGAAATAAGAGGGAGGCCAACTGAGGATATGCCTGTGTGAGAGGTGGGGGGTTTGCAGGAAGGAGACAGGCAGGGAGGAGGGGTGAGACGGGCTCCACAACTACACCGCAAGCCCAACAAACGGTTCATCTGTTTACTCGTGAAACTCCGGCCCTTTACTAGAGGGTCGGTGTGGAATGCCAACAGCGGCTGTTCGGATAAAAATCAGCCACAGGCCTGGTGAGAGGAGAAAAGAGGCTAGTCATCCCACTTTTATTGTCATTTTGAGCTAATTGAAGCAATTTTCATGTAACACACAACTTTGGTATCCGTCACCCTTCAGCTCATATAAATCAGCTGTTTTTTCCTCCGTTAAAATTTATCTTGATCAGTTGGGTATACTCTACATCAGATACCACCAGGTACTTTTTTTTAAAGGACCGATTTTTCCTATAGATCTACCGGTATTTCCCTCCCTATCCCTCCAGTTCACAATTACCCACCTGTGAAGTGGTTTCCCAAAACCTTTCCCTGATATCCCATTTATCCTTGGACAGCTGTGGCTGAGCAGTTGGAGCAGTCGTCCT
Source organism: Simpsonichthys santanae (assembly GCA_031762415.1). NCBI lineage: Eukaryota > Metazoa > Chordata > Actinopteri > Cyprinodontiformes > Rivulidae > Simpsonichthys > Simpsonichthys santanae. The sequence continues at coordinate 8,223,793 of JARVLU010000646.1, read as the reverse complement.
CCAATGCAAGAGTTGGGGGTTTAATTCCACCAGCAGTCACATGCTGAAGTGTCCCGGGGCAAGACACTGAACTTCTCATTGCTTCCGATGTGTGATCTAAAGCACTGATTATCTTTGTGTAGATCTAGAAGAGTGCACCACAGTACAGCAGCTCTGATGGGAGCTCCGCTTTGACTCGCTCATTTTTATTTTTTATTTCAACTCCTCTTTTTGTTCAGACTTTTTGTGCCTGCATTGCACACCCACGCTACGGGTATGACTAACACGAGTTTTGTGTGTTGCTGCCTTGCTATCGTGCTACCACAGTTCAGTTCCCGGCCTCCTTCCCACCTCTGGCTCGGGCTCCGTCCTGTCATGGCGACCGTCTTTATGACCCTCCATCTGCCTGCATGGCCCAAACTCTATGGAACAGTTAAGTTCTGCAGGGAAACTTTGGATGTTCTGTGTCCGCCAGATCTGGTTCTGGAGGGCAGTGATCGTCCATTGCTATGGTCGTTACTATCATCATGCTGCTAAAAGGACCGAGCTAAGACCACACCGCTAACATTACCATGCTGCTAATGGGATCATGTTGCTAATACGAGAACCTCTCTGCTATAGGACCATGCTGCTGTAGATGTAGTGGTATTTCTTTTTCACGTTTGGCACCTTGATTTGGATTTTTGTGGCATGCTTTGGTATTTCTTTATTGACGAGTCGAGACGGTTCCTCTCATCCTGTGCGTTTCATTGCATTGTTGACCTTGTGTTGACCTGCATATAACAATAAACCTAAACCTTTAGTGCAAAAGACCAAATTGTAGCCAGTGCGACCAAGTGCACAGGGTTACAAATTCACTCAGGCCACCTTTTCCCAGCTCTTGCTGTATTTCTAAATTATGCTGAATTATATAAAAGAAGGTTGTGTAATACAGAGATGGGTGCATAAATGTGTATTTGTCTGTTCTGCAATCTACCATCCAGCCAGGTTTCTAAGACATTATGTGTACACAACCCCCACAACTCCTGTATCTGTCTCCTGTTTTAAAAAAAAAATCATATGGGATTTACAGCATAGAATCACATTCCCATCCTAAAAATGATGCAATGCTGCTGTTTGACTTGCGTGATGTTTCATCAGATTAAGCCGTATTTGCATTTCTTGTTCTTATGGTTTCGTTTCTCACGGGGAACATTTTTTGGATCTACAACGAGTGGCACAACTCATTAAAAGTCCTGTTTCTTTTGGCCAAAATGTGACATGGTATAAATCACACAAATGGATGCTTGCAGCGTTAAGAGGGACAGATAAATAATGATTCATCATTCTCAGTTAAATGAGAGTAATGTTTTGGCCAGGAAAAATAAAAACAAGTTCACTTTTGACAGGTGCAAGTTAAGTGTGCAATTTTTCTTTCTCTTGTCTAAATAACTTTTTTTTTTTTTTTTTTTATCATTTGTTGCCATCTTTCTGCCTTGACGATGTGGAACCAGAGCAGTTTTTTGTTGTGACTTTAACCGAAAAGAACGGAATTCCAGTTTTATTTCTTTAGATTAGAAGAACTGCACTTTACGCCAGTCACCCTCTTGGCTAACATCAAAAAAACATGTGCTTTCTGCTCCACGGAGCTTCATTTGTAGACAGGAGTTTGTGAATTGCTCCAAAATGACAGTCCTTTCAAAGCTGCGGTTAAAATGTCCCCTGGCTTTTATTAAAGAAAGAATGCATCACTTAACAAGATCAAATTAGAGTTGGGCAACCTGTACAACATGCTCTTTTCCCCCAGTTTTAACACTCAGGGCAATAAAAGACCAGTTTTCTCCTAAAGTTTCAAGACTTGTTTACTCTGTTTTTATACTGTTGCCCATTTCTGCCTATCTGTTACTTCATAGCAAGATATTCAAGGCTCATCCATGTTCATGTCTGCATAAGCCTCTTGAATGTGCTTTTTTAAGCAAACCAGTAAACTTGACAGGGTGTCTTTTTTTTTAACTCCTCTGTATATCCTAAAGATGTATTGCATTAGACTTGGGGTACAACTTGACTATGAATGACATTTATTCTACAGCGTCGCCAACAACATAGAAACAATAATATAAGGATAAACCGCTGCACTGTTTTTTGGGACAAACCTGTTTGTCCACACGAAAACACAGTTTTTTCAAAACTGTTTTTTTTTTTTTTTTTCGTCATTCGTAAAATATCACTGTTACGGAGCCCTTAAAGGGACATGGGGAGAAAATTAAAAAAAAAGAATCCTGAGAAAGTAAGTCGGGATCCTGAGAAAGTTTCTCAGGATCCCGTTCTCAGGATCCCGACTTAGTTTCTCAGGATCCCGACTTAGTTTCTCAGGATCCTGAGAAAC
>JARVLU010000646.1:8193060-8206148 GCA_031762415.1 Simpsonichthys santanae | reverse complement strand
TTTTTCCAAATTATTGGACAAAATTGGTCAATGCGACTTATACGGAGGTGCGACTTATACGCCAGAAAATACTGTATATCAGCCAACATCCACTATCCTTTCCATGTCTGCCTGAGGCACAATTCTGTCCAGCTAACACAGCAATTTTAATCACTGACATAAACTTCCTCATTAGAGGAAACGGGATAATCGTGTTTAAGCCGAGCAGGGAGGCCAGTTCCTCATGAGGAGTCCAGCCAATTTCCTGCCACCATCTACATCACAGCATGCGAGACTGCAAAAACCCAGATTAATTAGTAACTCTTGCACAAAGTCTTAAAATCTTGTTTTTCTCCTAACAAGTCAAAGTATGCAGTAACTAATTACACATATACTGTATACTGGTCTCATTAGAGCTGTATGTGTTTTTTTTTCTCCATTAGATTTTATATAAAACAGTTCAGGAATTGCAGGGTTGTTTGTGTTCTCTGGGACTTTTAATAGATTTTGGCAGGATTGAAGCCATGCATTGAGCAAACACACTTTTGTTCTCCAAATTTGGCAACACGTTGCAATACTAACATCCAAACTATTCAGTCTGTCCACTATCATATATCTTAATGTCCTTTCATTGCAATAAGCTTAAATATTGGTGTATTTGTGGCTTCTGCCTGATTCAACCCTAACAAATGAGTGAACCACATCCAAAGCTAAGCGTCTAACAGGAGCAGATGAAGAGCAACCAATGCAACTCCCCCTGAACATTCATTCGCGGTCTGTCACCACTTGGACGCAGATGCTAACTTGGGAGATGCAAGGTCACACACATGTTCGAAAGACTCAGACATTCCGGACACCCAAAGCTCGGCAAACATGTGCTATTGTCAACCACACACTCGTGTTTAGGACATACAGCGATGACACACACGTCTTAACTTTCAGGGACGTGCAACACCACGGTTTTCAAGGTCTCAGTGTGTCCAAACTGGTAATAATGACCAACAGCTGGGCATGTTGTTCCATATCTTCCTATGGAGGTCTCATAAATACGTATGCTTAGTTATATAAAGACTGCATGTTGAGACTCGCTTCAACGGTCTCAGAGTGAGAGGATCTTTTGTTGGAGAGCCGATGCCTGTTTAAAAGGGAAAAGTGTTGACCAGTGGTTATTGATGATCACACCAATATCAAACATCCACTGTAAAAAAAAAAAAAAAGCCCAGTAAGATCATGAAGTTCATCCAGTTATTTTTTTTTACAAGGTTTCCCATGCCCTTTACAGTTTGATCACCTGATGTTTGATTTGTGCTACATTCCTCAAAGGTCACCAGCTGTTTCACTTATTTTAAGGAGTTATAAGTGATCTCTTTCGTTAGATTTTAATAAGATTGTAATTATCACTGTCATGATTGACAGATTAATCCCAGGTATTATTCTTTGTGTGTGTTTGACAGTGTCATGGTGGCATTAATGGAGGGGAGATGGCAATTTTTGCCTCCAGAGCTGGCCCAGGTCCTTGCTGGCACCCAGCGTGCTTCGTGTGTGCCACATGTCAAGAGCTCCTGGTCGATCTCATCTATTTCTGTCAAAATGGCAAAATCTTGTGTGGAAGACACCACGCGGAGCTCCTCAAACCACGATGCTCCTCTTGTGACGAGGTAAGCGGCGCAATGGTAGCAGCTGTCGCGCTTTCAAAGCCACATAGTTAACGAGATGCATCTTTTTATAGATCATCCTCGCAGATGAGTGCACGGAGGCAGAGGGCCGTCACTGGCACATGAAGCACTTTGCCTGTTTTGAGTGTGGGACGATGCTGGGTGGGCAGCGATACATCATGAAAAATGGACGGCCCTATTGCTGTGGGTGCTTTGAGTCACTGTATGCAGAGTACTGTGAGGCCTGTGGTGAAAACATTGGTAAACCATATTTTTGGTCCCTAAATTACTCTTGGAATAAGAATCAAAACTTAATATTCTTTCATAGACACCAAGACTACACTAATGGAATTTTCTTTTTCTTTTATTATCCAATCCTTTAGGTGTTGACCACGCTCAAATGACCTATGAAGGTGTACACTGGCATGCCACAGACCAGTGCTTTTGTTGTGCTCAGTGTAAGACATCCTTGTTGGGTTGTCCCTTCCTGCCCAAACAAGGCCGCATCTATTGCTCAAAGGCGTGCAGCCAGGGAGAAGACATACATGCTTCAGACTCCTCTGATTCTGCATTCCAGTCTGCCCGCTCACGTGAGTCACGGCGCAGCGTTCGTATGGGGAAGAGCAGCCGACCCGCTGAGCAGTGGAGACAGTCACAGCTGTTAAATCCTCCGCCCGCCCTTCCATCTTACGAGCAAAGATTCAAGAATGGTAATGGGGACAGAGATGCGGATGGCGACATTGACATCGTTGGACGTAAACTGAACCGAATGGGCCTAGAGGAGGAGAGGTTTTGGAAGGAGCGGGAGGAGCAGGATGCTGGTGGAGAGGAGGATCCAGAGGAGTGGGCCCAGCATGATGACTATATGACTCAGCTGCTACTCAAATTTGGTGACCGTGGGATGCTACATCAATTTCAGCAGCAGTCTTTAAAATCACCCAGCCCAACTAGTAACACAAACATGCTAATAAGTGTTTCTGATCCGTGGCTAAAGCCTGATTCTACAGCTATGGGGATTAGCACCTCTTCTCCCACCCCTGCCAGTCCAACACAGAGTCAAATTTCCAATCAGTCCCGGGCCAACAGCCTTAGCCCTGGATTGATGGACAATAAACACCTGCCGGAAATGTACTGGGCCCAGTCACAAGATGGCCTTGGAGATTCAGCCTATGGGAGCCACCCTGGTCCTGCCAGTGCCAGAAAGATCCAAGAACTTGAGCTGGACCAAGATAAGGATCAGCCTGAACCAGGAAAACAGGCCTTCTGGTCAGACAGCAGGCAGTGGTACGAGGACTCCCTTGAGTGTATTGCTGATGAGCTGAGGAAGGTTGAGAAGGGTGTCGGAGACTCCATGGATTCCTTGGCCCTCTCCAATATCACTGGTAAGGATTATGCTGGTAACACAGATGTACTTTCTTAAATTAAAAAAAAAAAAAAAAACGTATCTATCCTGTTTGCCTCTCAGGTGCATCAGTAGATGGTGAAAGCAAGGACACACCTATGGTCTACACCCTTCATGCCATGCAGGATTCCACGTTGACCGTTGACTGCGAGAAGATGAGCAACATGGGAACGTTTAACTCGTCTCATCTTCACCACAGTGCCAACTCGCTCAATCTCAGCATGGAAAAGAGAGGTGACGTGGATAGTGAGATTGGAATGAGGGGAGGAACTGCAGGACTTCTTTCATTGTCTCCTCATTCAGAAGGACTCGCTCCATCGTTTGTTCAACCCCCAGCTCTCAGGAGGAGCAAGTCGCAAGCTAAGCCGCCTCAGGTGGTCAAATTCTCAGAAGACACCGTGGACAATGGGTATAATGATAGTTTAGAGGTCAGTATTACAAAGCATCCCATGAGTGAGAAACCACAGAGAAGGGCAAACGGTCCAGAAGAGTTGGGCAGAGAAAGAAGCCGTTCAACAAGTCACCATGGGCGCAGCAGGCAAACCCACCACCGGCCGGGCCGGCGCCATCGTAGCCGCAAAACCCGTTCAGACAATGCCCTTCATGTGGTGCCTATGGAAAGAGCACAGAGACCATTTGAGCCTCAGCAGCAGGGTCTTGGAAACCCTCCATGTAGTGCGATGCACCTGCAGCATCCCTCACACATCCTGCCTTTGGCTTATTCCCAAATTCGACCCGATTATATGCTTCGGAGCGCAACCAAAAATGACCCACGGGTTGAAAATTTTACGGGTCTCTACAGAGATGAGGATGACTGGTGTTCTACTTGTTCTTCTTCATCAGACTCAGAGGAGGAAGGCTATTTTTTAGGCCAACCAATCCCTCAGCCTCGAGGTGTTGGGCGCTACTATGCAGAAGACTACCCAACCAGAGTCACAGCGCTGCCTTCCCTCAGCCATCATGGCCCACAGACTGGTCGCCGAAAGAGCCACAATTCCAAAAACTGTATAATTTCCTAACATACCATAGTTGTTTTAATGTGTACAACACAAAGCAATACTGTTGGGATGGTTTCAAATGGTCACATCTGCTCTGAGACAGGCAAACCCAACTATTAAAACTGCAAAGATTAAAAATATTGCTAGTGTCAGAAAGATCTTTACATGTACTGGTCTAGATAATTGGGTTTTACTGAATGAAGTTGGGCATAAACAGGATGAGTACATGAAGAGTTGTGTCCATAAAGACGGCCATTGGAAATAAGGCACAAGCATTAATTATTTAAAGAATTAGGTTTTTTTGATGTTTTTCCTTTACAATACTAAATTTGTTCATTGAAATTGTCATGCTATTGTACAGATCATTGACCATTCAAGTAGAAAATAGAACTAACCAAATTATTTAATGGTGTAACGCTACAAAAAATGTATATACATTAAGTTAAAATTTTTAAATCCTTGTATTTTTTATATCCGTTACAAAATTTGTTAAAAACAACCTTGTTTATGCTTTATGTAAACAGACAAAAAAGGTGCCCTTATTTTACAGTAAAGTGCCATTATATTTTAAAACCATGTTTCCTGCAACAGGTTCAACATAACTCACTGTAGAAAATGGGCAGCAACACACGTGTATTTGCACCTGTTAACTACCATTGATGTGACAATATATTATTTTTGATGTACAAATGCTTGTAATAAATGATTTTCTTTAAATGTTAACAGTGGCCTTTTAAGTTTGGAAGTTTCATTTTCCATCTCGGGTGGATGGATATGCATCTGATAATATTTCCGTTTTTAGTATACAGTATTAGTATGTCATTAGAGTAAACTTTCTGGGTAATGAATGTCAACATTTTAACTTTAAAATCCAGAACAAAACACAAAGAATGAGTTCAACTCACATTTCTAGATCATACAAATTTATCCAAGTATGTTAAACAGTTTTAAATGTCACAGCAGCACCAATTTGTACAGTTTTACTAGTTGCACATAGTATAAGAAAACAAAAACTAAATGTGTTAACTGAACATTTATAAACCAACAACGAAAAAAAAAGCTAAATACATTAACTCAACAACTTGTGAACCATTTTCACTGCAAAGAGACTTGATTTTAAATTTAAAAATTCATTTAAAGCAGAAAATCAACCTTTACAACCTTTTTTTAACGTTCCGTTGAAAACTTGAAGGTAAAAATGGTCTGTTCAAAAGTAACACTGTTCATTCAAGTTGCTGTGATGTATTTTCAGTCCCAACGATCCTAAATCCAAGCCTTTTATTCCACTGTGGCTCACATTAGTGTGGATTGGGCCAATGCTTCAGAAAGATGAGCTGCTGTTTGCTCCCATCTTTGAGGGTTTGGGAGTCATGGACGTGGAGGGAGTGGCAGAGTCACAAGCAGATGGTTCCCTCTGCAGCACCACCTCGTCCAGCTCGTTGATGAAGTGTTTGAGATCCTCCAAGCAGCGCTCGCGGATTTCCCCAAGGTTTTCCCGGAGTGGTACTTGTAGCTGTTTCTCCAAGTTGGGGTCTTTAGCCACGAGCATCTTCACAACCAATCCAAACGTTTCACAGTCCTGACGATAAACCTGGAGGTGGACGGAATAAATTCATCTGTTTTATAAAATCCAACCAGTGAGAGATTTATTCATACTGTTAGACTGAATAGAGTGTGAATACTGAATGACATTTGATAATGAAGCTGAAAAGGAATTGATTAAAAAAAAATAAACACTAGCTAAAAAGTAGCAAAACTGGAAGCTATATTGTATATAAAGGTCATGTGCTAAAATGAAACCGAATGGTAAGTAAAACCTAAAAGGAGCAGAAGAAGATGGATGGATGTTCAAGGAAATTTAACATTTTCTATTGGAGACAATGTTTTAAAATGATTGAAAAATAAAGAAATTTTGAAAATAAGTTAATAACCTGAGTCATAACACTCATCTCCTGAATGTATCCCAAAGTTTGCACATGCAAGATTAGAAATAAATGGGAAAAGATTAAAACAACTCAATGGTAATGGAAAAAAAAAAAAAAAAAAAACACTAGAGGGCAAGTTTATTGTCACAACGCTCCCAGGAAACAAACTTGCACCCAGACGTAAACTTCAGGGAACGGGCCAAAACCTTTAAAGAGAAAAGCTTTTAATTTGGGGGTGAAGAACCGGTTCCTTCCTGCGCTACCTGTCGCCTGGGTGCAAACACTCCACAACACTGAGGCTGATCACTCAGGTGTGAACACACACCGTGTAGCGACAAAGCATCGCTTCTCTCACTTTTAATAAGGGCACTTTCTATGGGACGGGGCAGGCCAAGGAACAAAACCCTCATCTAATTAGTGGCTTAAAGGCTTCCGCCTGGTGTCAGGGGGACAATGAGGAGAAAGGGTGCAGCAGTTTTGTATGGGAGTTGCCATTTCACACAAAAACTTCAAAGTCAATTTCACATAGGTTTGAGTTGCAAAACAGAGAATCTACAGTAGAGGAATAAAATTATTTGGAGTCGGCTGAAACAAAGTGACTCATTAAATAAACCCACTAATACTCCTGCTTATTGCATCAAATCTGTGCCGCCGGCTCAAACAAATACATCCAGGGACGAGGACCGTGCTCAAACATGCCTCTGAACGCAGCGTGTAAAATTAGGACAGGCAAAGGCGACTTTCACCATCGGGACCCATCGGTTGCCTCTTTGCTGCAGGGCGCTCCAACTCACAGACCCATTTATAGATTTTCAAAGTTCCCATAATGCAATGCAAAAAGCAAACGGGGATCTGCTGCCAAAATTAATGGATGTGTAACCACAGAGTAAGATTTCACTCGAAAAATAAATCAGTGTGTCACTACAATGAAGTCTAGGATACTCGAATGTAAACTTTTAACCCCGTGGTCATTAGATTATAGATCAAGTTTCCTGATATATTGAGTATAGTACTAATTTTAATGAAAAAAAAAAAAAAAAAAAAAAAACAACAAATACATTACATCAAGAAAAATGTGGGGGGGGGGGGGGCATTTTGATCAGCAAATATTTCCCAGTAACATATAGCATTGCGACACATTAGGACATAAGAACAAGGTTTGCTTTATGGATGCACGATATTATCAGCATGGTATCGATAGATATTAGTGTTAAAGTTCAATGTCGGCCATTCCATCGAAATAAAAGATGCTGTTTTTGTACGATGACCTAGTGCCAAGGATGCCTGCAACGGCAGCACAACGTGATGTCATGTGCGCCTACCTGATCTCACGGTGGAGAGGAACAATCAAAATGTCGGCGTAGCTGTAGCTGTTACTGAATATGTGTCATTAGCTCTTACAGCGGTTGCACAATTTTTGTAGCAAATAAGCCTAAATAAGTGGGCTATGTTCTGACAAAGGAAAGTATATAAAATATCGGTATTGGCCAAATCAGTTTTAACATATTGGTATATCGGATATCGGCCAAAAATCCAATATCGTGCATCCCTCATTTGCTTCAGTGGTACCGCAAAACTGTTTTGAGTGTTAAACCTTTATGATGCAAGTTGGGATCAAACCTGCGGCCTCAGGACAAGAGCACTGAGCCATCACAGCTCCAGCTGACAATAGTGAATTAATTCAGGAAATTGTCTCAGGAAGTATCCAATCAGTGCAAAAACTACAGCTTCTCTGAATCCCTGAGTGTTTGTTCTTCCACAGCTATGTGCTGAAAACGTCCTTCCTGTATTCGAACACGCTTCCTGAAATCGGGAAGGACAGGACATGTTGACTGTGGGTGTGTTTCGCAGAACAGATTGTTTTTCAGCTCGTACTTTGTTTAGGTGTTTTAAAGCTGTGTAGAGTGAGGCTGGGTGTTTGCTTTTATCCCATGGTGGAAGATTAAGTTCGACTGTGCCTGGATGCAAAGATGAAAACAAACCTGGGGCTCAGTCCAACTATCTTTGGATAGAACAAATAGACAAACTTCAGTGGCTCTCCTGTGGACAAATATATTTATATTCCTCAACTAATAATAAACCCAGTCAAAGCCAGGGCAATCGGGAGGAAAACAAAGGAATTTACAGCCTGCATGCTTTGTCGCACACAAGAACCAGTTTGGCTGCACCGGAAGGCTGAATCCCATTTCATCCATTGCACTTTGTGACCCGAGAGACGTGCAAACGTTAGAATTTTTTAAAGGGCTGCCCATTTGTGTGTTTGTTTCTGTGTGTGCTAAGTTGTTAGGACAAAAGTGAGCGCAGAACTTGTTAAACAGCTAGCTCCTCATGTGAGACGTTAAATGGCTTTTTTTTTTTTTTTACCCATCATGCTTCAGATAACGTATGTAGTAAAATTTTATTTTTACAACAGCTGGTTGGTGTCGTTTGCCACTCGTAAGGGTAAAACATGTAAAAAGTAGCTCTGATGATCTAAAGCAGGGGTCTGCAACCTTTACGATCAAAAGAGCCACTTCTGCCCCTTTGTTCACTTCATTACATGTCCGGAGCAGCAATACCACAACTGGGATTCTCTTTAAGTTTGTTGGAGGGCACCTTCCTGGCCAGAAGGGGTGATAATATAAAACTAAAAATATCAAATAATTTTGATATTTTTACCTTTTTACGATAAAATAAAAGGAGAATTTCTTGTAAAGCAGGAAAAAACATTGTTTTGCCCAATTTCTAAAAAGTTAAACATGCAGGCCTATGTGATTTTTTTGTAGAAAAGTTAAGTATCCTACTATGAAAAAATAAAGCGTAAAGTGAAAGTGAGTATGTTTTACTCTTTGTAATGTTTCTAGTATTCACATACTTGCAAAAGAAATTACAGGAAAATTGCTAAAACTAGCACTTTTAGTTGTTATAACAGCCAATAAAATTCAGTTTTATGTTGGTTTTGGTCAAAGCTGGAAAGAGCTGCTGCAGAGGGACCAGAGCCGCATGTGATCGCTGTTATAAAGGCTGAACGGAGGTTCCCAAATGACAAATAGTAGTGCGGATCTGGACCCAGACGGCCTGTTAAATGTAATTTTTTTTTTTCAAATTCATTTGTTTTTTTTACTTGCACACATTTTCCTGATTTTAAGGTAATTTATTTTAGACGGCACAGCTTTTCCAGTGATAATGGTTCCCTCTGCTTCTTCTCCAGATAGAAGCTGCCAGCCCACTGAGAGGCCAGACAAAACATTTTGCTGAAAGAAGAAAACTACCGTAGCACGGCTGTTAGAAAATTTTTGGTCAAAGTTTATGACTAAGAATGTTAACTATGCCCATGAACCATATGTTTGGGTTAGCAGAGAGCTGTATGAGGCTACAGCATGCAGCTGTCACTCCAAGGACACCTCCGAGTCTGTGAGCTCGGCTGAACTGATAAGGTTATAAAAACAAGCTGCACACACTTCCCATGGCAGATTCTTGTGACTGACCTTCATGCATGTGCTTCCTGTATATCTGTGTCCTGAAAGTTCTTGCTAGTAAAAACTGGTTAAAAATCTTCTCCTGTCATCGAGTGTGGCTCCTTTTGAGTAAGTAAGATAAAGCGAGAACATGTTTCTCCAACAATGGCTGCCACTAACATAATTTAAGTAACTAAATTTATTTTGGTCCTTTGCTAGAGAAAGAGCTCTTTAGCGGACATTGGTGAATTTTAACTGGAAAGCGCTGGTCTATAAAAAGGGTCAACATGTTGACGTTTAAAATACACCAACAAATGTCACATTTTATAAAATAGTAGATTTCAATCCATAATTATTTTATTATTAATCTATTTCTTTGTATTAAATAAGAGGATGTTCAAACTAAATGTTACGCGTTTCTTTTATAAAATCATAAAGAAACATATGGGAAGAACGAGCGGCGCCGTAAAACTGCAGAGAAGGTGCAACACGGTGGTGCTGCTCAACGTGAGACAGTAATGTGTGCTCCAGGGCAGAGCTGGTTCAGGTTTATTGGCTTGGAGTAAACCAGCTGTGGCGTTCACTGGAGTAGGAACGGTCCTCGTTAGGAAACTGCGCAGAGCTCAAACACTCAGCCTGGGGGTGCTCCAAGCTCAGTTATAATCTGGCAACATGTCCAAGTTGTGCTTGATTCTTCTTAAGTAAAGCTCATTAAATTTAATAACTAAGGTGTGAGCCAAAGAGCTCAAAGTTGCCTCTTATAAAAAAAACACAAAATAAATGTAGCATTCTTTGCTCTAGTTGACATTTATAAAAATGTTTTACAAATGGATTGCTGTTGACGATTATAAACATGGATTTATCCAGATTTTACAAGACCACGGCACTGACCACCAAGCTACCGCAGCCCCTTACAAACTATAACAACATCTAACTATTTCTAAATATAAAAGACAGTTTGTGTCATTTTCCATCTGTTGTCTGAAGGGTCAGTAAACAAATCCACAGCCTTGGACCCGTACCTTTTCTATCTCTTGCGCTTTGGCGGCGATGGCCAAGGCCCGTCTCTCTTCAAAGTCGTCTAAAGGCTTTTTAATCTCTTCGACAACAGGAGCCACAACTGGTTCCACTTTTTCCTCCTCTGGAGGATTGCTTTCCTCCTATGAACGAGAGGAGAGGAAGAAGAGAATGCTGTAAAAAAAAAAAGTTAAAAAGACCATGAAGGTTGTTTTGGACATTGTAAGAAAGATGGAAAAACAAGCTTTATGTAAAGAAAGAACAGATGTAACCCAACAAGATGCTAAGGACTGGGCAGGATGTGAGTCAGTAATATGAAGCCCCGCTTCAGTGGGATGTTGTGACCCACTTTTACTAACAATCTACAAGAGTGATGTTGATGTGAACAACGCTGCTTAGTTGTGTAGTTTTTAATGCTGAATGTAAACCCATAACCGCAACATTCATTCTTAAACATTTGACGCGCAATAGTCTTCACAAAAGTAATCTGGCTGTGGTTTCAGATGATTTCAGAAAACAGGAAGTTCCACAAAACGAGCATAAATGAGTCGTCTAATGAAGAAACTAAAAACTCCAGCCTTTAGAAGAATTATCTACAAAGCTAACGGCGCAAAGGAGGAAACGAGGCCAACTTGGATCACTGCTCAATTTATATTACTCATTTCCTGATACTATTAGAGTCTGGCGGCCGAAGTGCAGAACTGCTCGACCATGACGGATGTCCACTCATACGTTAACTGGAAACGGGCCACGGACTACAGTAAGTCATATTCCTAGATGTCTGAGTGAAGATATTCCGGGCGATGGAAGGTCTAAAATAAGAGCACAACTTATAAAGAACCATCCAATTATTCTTTCCCAACTATCACTGAAGCTACGCTAGGATACAATCTCGCATATAAGCTTATGTGCACATCAAAGTTAGCATTTGTCAAAAAAAATAAAAAATAAAAACATAAATCCATGTCTAAAGCGTTCAGGGTACAGAATAACAACAGTCTTGCTTTCAGTTCAAAGAATGGCAGACATCTTTTCACCCAAGAGTAAAAACTGGAATGCTATATTAGTCCCTGGTGTGTGTGTATAATCAGTTTCAATGCACTGCTAAAGGAGAACAAATACAAGTTCTTGTGCAAAAATAGTTTTAATCTCATTTCTATTAAAAGGAGGGAAAATCCCAAGTGGCCTGAAAACTGGGAATTAACTAGCGTTTAATATTTTCCATGTTCTAGTAAATAACTAAAGATGAAACAACGTTCAGTCAAATCATACAGACTGTTTCTTTTTTCGTTGAGATGTTTTAGCCTTCATCCAAAGGACTTCAGCAGTCTCAGTCCCATTCCCATAGTGGACAAACCAGTTTTATGGTGATAAGATGGTTTCTGGAGCCCGCCCTCGCCCCCCATCGACTCCTGAGGCAGCCATGGCCAAAGTGGTTCAAAACATCAAAGTTCATGCGCAATAATCCAGGAAATCCAGGTTCATTGAGGAGTCGACAGGGCAGAGGGCGGACTTCAAAAACCTTCTTAACACCTTCAAACTGGTTGGCCAACTATGACAGTGTGCTGCTTGTGGAACTGAGTTTATTTGTGGCTCCCCGGACTGACGAAGTCCTTTCGATGAGGGACGAAACGTCTCAGCATTAAAAATATATATACTGTATATATATATAAAAATAAAAAACATACCGTCCAGATGACCCGACTGAACTTTGTTAGTGGATTGTTGAGCGTGAACTTTGATGTTCTTTAAAGATTTTTTTTTTCTAACTAAGGAATGAAGCACCAATCTTTCTGAGCAATAATACCAGGAAGTCTGAAACAGTGTTTGGGAACATGTTAGGAATAGAGCACACTAAATCTCTGTGCCTCGTCAGCTCAGGATTTTCTTTTTCTCCCAGAGATGAAACCTTCAGGTGACCTTCAGGACCACCTCTCCAACCATTAGCCCCCCCTGGCTCACTTCAACATGGGGTGCGCCTATATAGGTTACCCCCCCCCCCCCCCCCTCCAGGTCTCTTCAGTCTGGGATGGCTCCAGAAAGCCTACATGTGTTTGTTGAACCTCCACAGCAGGCGGTGACTTGGGCCGTTAAAACAAGCCTCACCGAGGGCAGAGGACGGGCCTTTCATCTCGGCTAAGGTTATGGGTTTGTGCCCCGAGAACAGAAAGCGACGACGCACCACAGGCCGGATCAAACAGCCATGGAAGCACATGTGTGCATGTGCTCAACATAAAGGGGTGGGGCATTTGGCAAAACCTCCATCGCAGCAGCTGGGCGGTTTGAAAGTTGCGTCCTGATTACTCGTGTCGTCCGTCTCTGGCACTTTCAATTGTAAAACCAAATCCAACATCACAGGGTTTTTAAAGAGTTTGACTTAAAGTGTAAATTATTCTCCAAGTTATAAAAAATAACCACAACAACAACCCTAAATCTAGAGACATAGTTTTATGGGCTTTTTGATCAAAGTGGACCAACTCCTGTCTTATAAAAAGGTTAAGGAATGTTACAGTCAGTGAAGTTTAAAAAAGCAGTGTAGGTTTAAAGTTGTCTGACTAGCAAGCAACCATCCTCTAAACATACAGGTTGTCTCCGACCTACGGCGCTCCGTACTTACGGCGCTGCCCCCAGTGACGTCATCGCGCCGTTCGTTGCCTTTTTTATGCAGCATTTTA
>JARVLU010000646.1:8173187-8187906 GCA_031762415.1 Simpsonichthys santanae | reverse complement strand
AGGTGCGACTTGTTTATGGATTTTTCCAAATTATTGGACAAAATTGGACAGTGCGACTTATACGGAGGTGCGACTTATACGGCGGA
Source organism: Simpsonichthys santanae (assembly GCA_031762415.1). Lineage (NCBI taxonomy): Eukaryota > Metazoa > Chordata > Actinopteri > Cyprinodontiformes > Rivulidae > Simpsonichthys > Simpsonichthys santanae. The sequence goes on along the minus strand of JARVLU010000646.1, from coordinate 8,187,820 downwards.
AAATACGGTAAATGAGTACAACACCCCTTTAATGCCTTACGAGGAATTAAGAGCGGAGAGAAGCCAAACAGCTGAGTTTATGACAAAAGATTAAAAAAAGTAAAATACTGATAAAATCCCGTCCAGTGAGACAAGTTTCTCGTTACACCCCTACGTAGAAGTACAGAAAAACAGCTACCATTGGGTCTACTCTATATAAAATAAAGATAAACACTTTTCATGAGGCCTGGGTGAAAAATACAAATCAGTGTCAAAAACACTTCAGGTTATTTAGGCTGAATTTTAAGTTTTCTGGAAAAGGAGACCCCAATCATGAATTTAGAAACCTTAAACTTGTCTTTCTAACATACATCCTTCTCAAGCCAACTCCCCGCCCCAACACGTTTCTGACATGAGAAGGATGTAAAGTCAGGGCTTCACCCAAGTCCAAGCTTGTTCACATGGCTTAATGTACAGACCCAAAGTGTCATGTCCGCTTTGTTGAGGGAAGAGCGACCCCCAGAGGTGCTCAGGAGCACCCGTGAGACCTTCTGGACCGTCCACGCCTGAAAAGCCAATCAGCCAGATCATCAGTCAATGACATACAACCGTGGGAAACGATCAATACACACTTTTTGTGGCTGGACTGTTCATTTGATATTCTAGAAATGATTTTTCCTGCTTTAATTCATCTACATGGTTTAGAAAATATTGATTAGTGTCAATTTAAAAAAAAGGATGTTTTTTTTTTAATTAATGTTTAAAATGCCTACTGTAATGTTAGATAAATCACAGTAACCAGTTTGTTTTATAGCACTAATTTATGTGTGAGATTAGTGTGATGCTGCTCCAACTATAAATAAATAACTCAAATTATTTGCTATTTTTTTACAGCTTCATGGAAAGAGAAGCCAAGCCGTCTACATACTCTTGCCTTGCTGTGAGGGAAAAGGGAGGGTTTTGGCTCGGTCCGGTGAGTATCCTCTGCTGCTCACGCTGGAGCCGGAGCGACTGTGTGGGGAGCGGGCCATCTCTCGGCGCACAGGGGAACGCTCTCGGATAGGAGGAAACAGGCCCACCTTTCTTCTGTAGGGGTCTCTGTCCTCCCTGGGGAAAAAGGAGAGATGTTGGTCCGACCATTAAAGATTTGTATAAAAAAAAAAAAAAAAAGAATTTAGGCTGAATTTGTTGGTGTTGATCCATCTATTTAATCTCAAACCTATCACAATGTTGCCATCTAGTGTTTAGTGTACAGCATCACTTGATTTGTTTTTACTTTCAAGCACATCCTCTTTGAATTACACTAATAAGAAATCATCTAACTCCTGTTTTTTTTTTTTTTATTTTCTTTCTGACAATAAACCACCCTAATGAATGCAGGGTTTTTAATTTTACATGAAATCCACTCGTCACTTTTGTTGCCATATGTTTTTCCTGCAACAAACTTCTAACGCAGGTGCTCTAAACCTGGGGGCTGCAACCTGCGGCTCTTTGGCCTCTGCAGCGGCTCTAAGCTGAGACCAAAACTAAAAACTGAACTTTATTGGTCGTTGTACAAACAACAAGAAATGGATAATTTTAGCCGTTTTCCAGTCATTTCTTTTGCCAACGTGTGAATGATGCTAACACAAGGAGTAAAACCTGTCGATTGCATCATGCTAGTAGTTTGTTAGCCACTTCTTTTAGCTCACTTCCAGTCTTATGGTGTGATCAGTTTCTCAAATCCACCATATTTTTGGGGCGGGGGGACAATACACTTAAGGCAAGTTGTTGAGAAGAAATATGGCGAGTCAACTTGATAATAAAAATTAAAGCAAATGGAAATATTAAATTTTACAATTAAATTACGTATCCAACAAACTGACAATTTTTGATTTTTTATATTTTATTACTTAATAGGACACTGATTTTTTTTCTCCACAATTAAAAAGAAAACTCTCATAAGCCTGTGAGAATTTTTATAAAATTGGTCAAAACTATAATTTTTCTTTATATAAATGTAATTTTCTTTTGACCTAAAATATAAAAATGTAAATAAATATTAACAATTGGCTATTTTAATTTCTTAAATTCACATCTACTGGGCAGAAAAGCCCCCTCCAACAAGCTTGAAGTGAACCACCAGTTGGTAATCAGTTTTAGCTGGTTTTGCGGCTCCATGCACATTTTATTCAGTGCGCAAAGGAGCACACTTTGATCATAAAGGTTGCAGACCCCTGCTCTACACCGTCTGTAAGCGGGTATTTCCTCCCACCCTCTGTCCAAGTTCCGGATGGCTTGCACTAATGTGTCCTCCCCACTCTCCGGCAGCGATCTGGGTGCTGGATAGATGCCCTGGCTTCGTACATTATGGGGAGGTGGTGCACGAGTGCTGCGGGAAGAGGAAAAACAAATAATTCAACCCAAAAATCAGACAACTGAACTGATTGCTCTCTCAAAATATGAGCTCTTGTTTGTTCTTGGAATCAGAGGTTTCACAAAACCGTCTGAAAAACTGGTCACAATGACTGAGCCGTTATTTCCTAAAACTGTCAACAAACTAAAAGCATTTCTTAGTGTCGATGATTTATGATTCTTGGAACATGAAAAGTATGAAAAAAGTTAGACAAATACAAAGTGACAACATTATGTTAAGTGACATAGATGAGGTAGAACTTGATAAACAAAAATAGCTTTGTGAGAAACTGATGTTAGCTAACGGAAGACATTTACCCAAACTCCAAAGGCCGTGTTGGGTGTGGTTCCTCTCTAGGTACTCTGTAAGGATAATCCTCCTTCAAAACAAGACGTGCAAAAGTTGAGTTAGTGTACAAACTCATTTTAAACAAAATTTTAGATTCAACAGTTATCTTTTTAAATCTTTGAGCATAAAGAAAACTGAGCAGATTCTGCCTTTTGAGTTGTTTTTGGTAGCTTTTTAATGTTTGCTATGGTTTTCTATACAATTCCCCCACCCCCAGTATTTCCACGCCTTCGTTTCACTTTTCCTCAATACTTTTCCCATCGCCAGTTGTCTGCTCCTGCCATGCCCTCCTACACTGGTTTCCCATTCCTAATGGTTTCTGCTGCAGTTAACTTTTTCCATTAGTCTCAGCCTTTTTGTAACTTCAATTCTCACTCCATCTTCAGTCTGGCTTTGTGAGCTTCATACTACATCGAGTCCTCCACCGTGCTTCTTCCGTCTTTATATTGGTTTTCTAGCTGCTGCCCCTTGTCCGCTTTTTGTTTTATCAAATCAAACATTTAATTGTATTTGAGCTTCCTTAAATTTATCTGCATTTGTGTGTTTAACTGCTACAGTCTACAAAACTATCAGTGAATTGCATTGATGTACATTAACCTATTCTCACTAGTTTGAAAATAAAATTTAAAATAAAGCAACATACAGTAAGAAGTTTTAAATTTTATTATTACAAGCCAGCTGCTTTGTAATTTCACTTTAATTGCAAAACTCCAAATTTAACAGCATTTGCCTCTTGGGAAAGTGTTAATTTAGGCCAGACCAATAAGCATTTGATTTGGTTCGAGTTGTATTGAATTGAATTGTATTTTTTGTTTAAAAAAAACTTGGTACAATAACTTAATAATAAATTAGACCATTATGCATAAATATTAACTTCCCAGGTGAACAAGAATTCTATTTCTGTCTGAATGCAGCAACAAAGTGCAGTAACATACAATGTTTTGGTGTTTCCAAGCTTTAAGACAAAATTCTGTATTTGTTTTGGATGAAGAGTCTTGCTCGAACCAAGCCATTCATTGGTTTTGTTCCTTATGAGTAACATTTGTTAGTTTCCAGAAAATTTAAAAGATTCATAGAGGGATGATATTACTGACATTTTACCAATTTATTTAAGAGCTAAACAATTCAGTCTTTCATTCTCATTGTCAAACTTTTATGATTTTAGATCAAATATTTATCAGTAATGACTTTTTGGTTTAAAATGGTATTTTCAAAGTAAAAGTAAAATATATTGCTAGTTTTCCGTTACATATTTTTCTAAAGATTATATTTTAGCGAAAACATCTTTGTGTGTGCATACAGTAAATAACTAGCTACTTACTTACTCCACTTTAATTTATCCAATTACATTATTTTAAATGTGATTAATATCACAGTTATGGTATTAACATGCACTGTTGATTGAACTACTTCAAAGCTTTTATACAAGATATTTTATTTAGATTGGAGTTTCACACTATGAAAATTATTCTGCACATCTTGTTTACAGATTTAATTACAATACAATACAGCAATTATTGAAATAACTTTTACATTCTTACCCTTCTTGAGGGTGGGATGGCTCTGTGTTCAGGAAAATGATGGCCGTCGCCTTTGTAGCCTCTCTGGTCTTCGTGGTAACCTCGTGGGCCACCTCCATTAGGGTAAAATCTAGAACCTCCTTCATACTCGTAGCCACCACCACGGCCGTAGTCCTCATCTGGCCTATTGAAGGGGCCCCTCCTCTCCATACCTCCTGCCACCCGTGGGTATGGACCCTGCACAGAAGAGTGGTCTGAATGAGATTTTAAAAACAAAGGCTGATAGAACGGATCAAACTCCTGCTACTTGTGTATAACATGATAAAACTACAAGATGAAAGGGAAGAAAAAACTGGGGTAACATGTTGACAACACTCACTGCTCGCTCTGGTGTAAAGCGTTCATCATACATGTCTCGTATGCTTTTATCTCTTCTGTACGCCACTGGAAAGAGTGAAGAGAGAAAAAGAATGTGCTACAAACATAAAAGTTCACTCTTTAAATGAAGAAAAACAGTAGGAGTAATTCTCAAACAGCTGCATGAAACAAGACAGCTTTGTTTATCTGTTCAATTAGGTGAAAAGATTTTGATTTTGGCTCCAATCTGTGGCCGAGTGTCACATTCTGCAAAAACACTTTTACAATATCAAAATTGCTTAGTGTTATGCTTATGCAATAGGAGAAACAAATCTGATTGCTTTTTTCTGTAGAAAGCCAAATGAATGTAGTTACTAGTTACTTACTGATTAAACGCCTTTGTGGAAACTTTAAAACAACCTGTAAAATATATTTTCTTGTTATATCACAGTCATGAAGTGGGGTATTGCAATTGAGCGCATTAAACAAAGTATGCCATCACTATTTAGCTTAAAGCACAACAAACACTATACAAATAAAAGTACAGTACTGTATGTGCAGCTAATAAAACAAATCAAATCTGCAGCCATTCCTGAACCGGTAAACTTCTGCAAGTTACGTTGCCTGGAATGACGCTTCAAGTGGACATTATTCACTAGAAGCAGCTTGCTGTACGTGGGAAACGCACGACTTTGCCGCTATGGCGACAAATTATTATTATTATTATTATTTTGTAAATAACTACAGTAGCACGAACTGACTACTAGAAAAGCTAAATCGCTAACCTCTGTCTCTGTGCGGCAAATTATAAAGCTTCACGTGAAGGGCAGGCTTTCGTATTATAAACTGCCACAAAAATATGCAGAACAAATATTTACAGCCACTTACGGCTTTTAACATTTTAACTTTGTCAAGTTGCAAGCATTTTTTTTAATTTCGGAAGAAAAACTTATACAAATCTCACCGTTTTCGTTAGCTTAGCAGTCTCCAAGCAGCCGCAGTGCGCTGACGTATATTTATGGCGACAATACGTCTGCGTCATCGAGCTGCGACGCAGATTTTACGTTTGTTTGCTAAGTGAGTGCAAATTAAATATTGCAGTTTTAGCGAATTAAAATTACTTTCTAACTGAAGACTCGGTGGGTACGTTATACTGGTTACACGTTTTCTGACTTGTATAACATAATAATTTAACTCCCTGAGTTTTGTCAATAATTTTCTTGCTTTTATTATAGTGTCCAAAATGAGCGGGGGTTTAGCACCAAGCAAAAGCACAGTGTATGTGTCCAACCTGCCGTTCTCTTTGACCAACAATGATCTACATAAGGTAATTCAGTCTATGTAAATTCTGAGATTTGTATCTCGTGAAAATCTACAAATTTTTAGTATCATTTTGTGACAACAAACGCAAAAACCGAAATTCTCTATTGTTTTTGCCCTGAAACGCACGTGGCATTGCAGCTGTTCACTAAATATGGAAAAGTTGTGAAGTAAGGGCTCTCTTCTATAAAAACTATCTATAACAGTGACTTTATTGATTTTATTTTTGGACCAGGTAATAATAACTATCATGTTTGTTTTTTAGGGTTACTATAGTCAAGGATAAAGACACTCGTCAGAGTAAAGGAGTGGCGTTTGTTCTCTTCCTGGACAGAGAATCGGCTCATAACTGTGCAAGAGCAATAAACAACAAACAAGTGAGTAATCTTCAATTCATGTCAAATTACACTTTAAAAACTTTCTTTTGATGGTCTTTTAATAGACAAACTGTCATATAGAAATGTGTTTTTTCACTCAGTTGTTTGGCCGAACAGTTAAAGCCAGTATTGCCATAGACAATGGACGAGCAGCCGAATTCATCAGGAGACGAAACTACACAGACAAGACTCGATGCTATGAATGTGGGGTAAGTGCATGCTTCAGCTTTGTTTATGTGGCATTAACGCCTGTAGGCTTATAAATATTTTTGTTGTCTTTGAATGAAATTTTAACTGTGCATTTACATTTGAATCATCCCAGGATTCAGGACATCTGAGCTATGCATGCCCCAAAAACCTGCTTGGAGAGAGAGAGCCTCCAAAGAAGAAGGAGAAGAAAAGGAAGAAGAAAGCTCAACAACCTGAACATGTGTATGTATCTTGTAGCAAAAAAAATTGAGTTTGTGTTTTCACAACTCATGGCATCATAGTATATCTTAATCCATTTCCTTTTAGTGAAGAGGAGGAAGAAAGTGAAGAGGAGGGAGAAGACCCAGCCTTAGACAGTTTAAGCCGAGCCATAGCTTTTCAGGTAAAACATGCATAAGTAGAAAACAAATATTTTTAACTTTTAAGTATTAAAACTGCCTTATTTTTGAAACATTTTGTTTTATTATGTTGAGTAATTTATGTATAGTCAAAGAGACTACACCTTTTGGCAAAGTCAGTTTCTGATCTAGACCATGCAAAACTTCAAAAGAAGAGTAAGAGTTGGAGAGAAAGAAACTGGGTATCAGTAAAGTAATTTTTGCAATAAAACATGTAAAGACTTTTTTTTCATCAGCTAACAGTTTGGTTTGGGGCGGGGTTTGTCCTTCCAGCAAGCTCATATGGATGAAGAGGAGAAAAAGCAGAAGAGGCAGGCAGATGAGGACAATGCACATGCGTCAACATCTTCAGACTCCAGGAAACCAAGGATCAAAAAGAGCACCTATTTCAGTGATGAGGAGGAGCTCAGTGACTAACGATTTACAGACTTTTTAAAATGTATATTTTTATAAAATAAATTACAGTTTTGTTGCTGTGGGAAAAGAAAATGTACAGTTTTATCTTTTGAATTTCTTCACAATTTGCTGTTTTTTACAGTTCAAATCTGCATTGTCTGTAAACGTAATGGCTTGGTTTCATGACTGGGTTTTATTCAATTAGTAGTCCTTGATAATTAATTGTTTGGGAATGCCTCTCATCTTTGTTTCTCAACTGCTTTTGGTGTTTGCCAATGTCAGCATGCAAAGTTAGGTCAGGAATGCCACAATATGTGCAGCATCTCTGCTGTGACAATAATGCAAAATATACATTTAAGGATTTGTTCTACAATGATCTAAGGTAGAATTCTCTATTGGTTAAGAGAGAAAAAACTGGCAGATTTGATCAGAGAGAATAATACTGTATATGTATTAGTAAGTGCTGTACAAAGGAGTTTTACCTAATTTGACAAGAAGAATAAACATGATTGTGTACCCCAGTGGTGCAAAACCAAAGTCAGTGTTAACGTGTAAAGTTCAATTATGTTGTATTTAATGTTATCTATGTTAATGCTTTTATTTCCATCTTTATGATCTTTTATTAAGTTGTTAATGTGTTTTTGTATTCAATGTGAATAAAGCAAAGCTGTGCTATTTCCCCCCCCTCGTTTGTGGTTACAATTTTTTTAAGGATTTGCAAAATATCACATGAACCACTGAACAAATTTTAATGAAACTCGCTCGATTTAATAAAATACAGTATTTGTGAATGTTTAGCTAAAATAAAGGAGAACGCGAGTTTACGAGGTGTACGTGAAGGCGGCATTGATTCATGGTGAGGAATGCCAGCCTCGGGAAGCAACTCGGCCTCTGATTGGCCACACTGAGTCACATGTTTATTTCCCAAGCGGAGTTTCCACGACAGCTGGAAGCCGAGCGGCCACGGCGCATCGCTTCTTTGCTAAAATATTCTGAAATAGCCGGACTTCTGCTCGTCTCAGCTCCTTCCAGATTAACTCTGGTCTGGCATGGGCGACAAGAGGAGCCCCACAAGGTAACCACAACCCGAAATATTTTACCTAGGGGAGGGGAGCTGACACAAGCTAGCGCAAGGGGGTGAAAAAAAAAAGGATTTTCTCCGCGGTCTCTCCCTCTCTCGTGCTCCCTCTGTGTATGAGCGCGTGCGATGTATCCGCGCGCGGGTGTTAGGGAAAAAAAAACTCAACGGCAATTACAGTGTCAGATCACCGCGCGCTCGCAGATGATTTCCTAAATCCCATATAGGCAGATGTTATCGATAGTCTCCTCGAAGAGGAGTCAAACTCACTCGTGTCTCGTTTTCTGTCCTCCCTCCCACATTATCTCCTTTTTTAATCTCCCCCCCTCCTTTTTTTTTTGTTTTTTTTTGTTTTTACATGTATTGTCTTTTAAAGGCCGAAGCGTCAACCGAAGCCCTCCTCCGACGAGGGGTTTTGGGACTGCAGTGTGTGCACCTACAAGAACACGGCGGAGGCTTTTAAGTGCATGATGTGTGATGTCAGGAAGGGGACGTCAACAAGGTAAGGGCGATGGATGTATATTAGCTTTGATGTGTTGAGCATTAGCGGGCTCTGAGGGGGGTCTCTGGGGGCTGCCCCCACCACAACCCCCAGCTAAAAGGCACTTTGTCACCTTAGCCTTTCTCTTTTTTTCTTTGCTTTTTACACTACTATATTATTGAGACGTTTATAATATAATTGTTGAATAAATAAGATTATTTTCCTTTAGCTTAAACCTGTTTTGGGGTGCCTCTTTTTTTCTCTAATTATTTTTTACTTGTTTTGCATTCTGAGTACTTCTGCAAGCTTTGTGCTGTTTTTAGGCATTTATGTATTTAAAAAAAAAAGTCCAGCTCATTCAGGAAATGGGTGCTCTGGCACTTTTAGACTCACCATTTAATTTACTTGTAAATATTTTCCTCGTAAATACATTTACATCTTCTTAGTGCATTTAAAATTGTCTTCGTTTTTTTAGTTTTTGCTGACCTTTTTACCTTTTAGCTACCGTTGAATTACGTTTTACTTTTAGCTGGACTTTTGTCACTTTTAGCTTATACCCAGCATTTGGAAAATTTTAGCCTCTTGCTCGCCTTTTAATACTTTACTTTTTTTTAGTTAGCCTTTTGCCAATTTTCGCTTTCTATTTAGCCAACAGGTCTTTTCCACAGCAGGTATTTTGACTTGAAAGAGGATGAAAAGCAAGGTATGTTAACAAGGACTGCGTTAGCATTTTTACAAAAGTGGAATGCAGCCTCATTAACACACCTGTGCTTTTTTTAAGTCAAAATGTCTGCTGTGAAATAAGCCTTTCGTTACATTTAGCTTGTAACTAGCGTTTTGTTGCATTTAGCTTCTAGCTAGCCTTTTGATATGTTTAACTTTGAGTTAGCCTTTTATTATTATAGCTATTATCTCTTTAATACCTTTACATTTTAGCTAGATATTTACTACTTTTCTAGCCGTCCTTTTGCTACTTTTATATAATCTTTAACACAGCTAGCTTTTAATAATTTTGTTTTTAGCTAAGCTTTTGGTACTTTTGGCATTTACCTAACATTTTGCTGCGTTTACGTAGCCATTTGCTACTTGAAACAGACCATGCACATTAATTAACATACGTTTACCTTGTAAATGTGTCCGATTTAGCCACGAGGACAAAGTTTCATCCATAGTCCTGGGCAGGATGATGGTTAGACTCATAAAAAGGGAGTAAGATGTAGCAAAATACACTAACAAAAGCTTACTGTGCCAGTTAAAAATGTCAAAAAGTGCATATAGAAGTACAATAAAGCCAGTAAAGATAAAAGTACACACATGTACTGGTAGTAAAGATTACAGGTTTTATTGTTCCTTCGGCTAATGTGTCAGATGAGTCTGAAAGGTGGACTCAAGTGTGTACATCGTAACAATTGCGCTTTATGTAATATTTTTATTGTTTCCCTGGAGATAATGAGCAGAAAGTAAAATATACTCAAAATTAAATGAATAGCACAAACTGTGTACACCAGTGCTGATATTTCCCCCCTGACAGCAGTGATTTCAAGCAGGAAATTACAGTTATTCCTGAGTGGCGGCCATTATCAGAGGGAAAACACAAAAGTGTAAAAAGAAAGGAAGTGCAGCTCAGTGTGTTATATGATCTTTAATGCATCACTAATTACTCTCCTCTGCATTAGTACAACTTTCCAATAATCAAGCAACAACAACAACCGATCTTTGTGGTGTGTTTTATGTCTGTGTGTGTGTGTGTGTGATTTTGTTTATGCCTTTTGTGAGTGGGAGGGCGAGTTGGTGAAAAGAGGTTCTCAGAGCAGCTGCCAGACAGACAGCCATAGCTCATTACTATGCAACAGCTTAATCAGCCTGCTGTCTGAGGGGGTAAACACATGCACACACTCACGCCCAGATGCGCCCATCATGCAGATTTTCAGCATGACCGCATGCATATTTCTGCACACACACACACAGTGGTGTGCGCCGTTATTGGGGTTTGCTTTAAGTGGCAGATACGCTCCTGTCACTCTGCGTAGTCGCAGCTGTGCGTTCGTTTTTTTGAGGACAGTTGAGCTCTGCCAAGAACTTGTCTGAATCCTTATGACACATCCTTTGTCTTCCCCATCTGGACTTTCTTTTTTAATAGGAAGGGGGAAGATGGCAAGGACACAAGCACAAATCCATGTCCGCGCACCTGCTGACGCTCAAGCGACAAATTTAGAAAATGCCTGCAAGAAGGTCTTGTTTAATGTCAACAACCTCTCTCCAAACTGAAGCGCTGCAGAAATACTGTAGTAACAGTGTGGTTGTTGTGCTCTTGCAGAAAGACGCACACACAAGTCAGGTTGGGCTGCAGTGAAAAATGGCCACACAGGTGGTCACAGTTGTTCATAACCAAACCCGTCCGATAAGTGGATTTCTCCGTTAGCAAGAAAGGTGGTAAAGGGCAAACGGCATGCAGAATATAAATGTGGGACACGGTAAATTCCTACACTGGTTACTAAATAAGCGTGACTGCGCTATTGCTGCGAAGCGATGAATTAATGCTCCACAGGGGCATCACGGAGTGACCAGTTTTCAGAGGAAGCGTCCCACGGCAGCAAATACAGGAGCTCCAACCAGCTTATACAGTTTTTTTTTCTCCTGTTCAGACATGAAGATGAATGTTTTATGAAGGCAAGCTTTAGCAGATCTTGCAGTAGTCTAGATTCCTGTGATGTGGTAAGATGATCTACTGCAGGGGTCCAAAGCCGGCAGCTGGAAGCAGGACGTCTGTGATTCTGACAGCATCCAGCAGAACCAGACTGGCCTCAGTAGATTACACTTTGACTAACTGTCAGCTGGTTGACGCTTCATTAATTTTGTCAGCTCGGAAGTCAAACCGTCACAAGTTTGCAGGTTTTGCTCTAAATTTCCTTCAAGGTTTCCTGTGGCTGCAAACCTGATGCAGTTGTGGACTCGTTTCTGCAAATTAATCTAAAAAAAAAAAAAGTGCTCATTTTACTGCAGAGCTGCAAGTTCCCAGTACTTAATTAAAACCGTCTTAGCGAAGACAACATATCATGCAGTCTAATTATATTAAGACTTTGCTAAGAAAAAAAGAGAGAGACGTTTTATCGTCCATGCAAATGTCGGGCTCAGACCCAGCTTTTGAAAACTGGTGCTGCAGCAGATGGAGGTCACGGTGCAGTGGTGGGATTGTGCTACTTGGAGAGCTTATTTGATAACAGAAAGGCAATGTATCCTTTTTTTTCCCCTCCATACAATAGCTGTAATATCCAGGTCCTTGAGACCTCAAGCAATGCACAGAAGACCTCTCAATGCACCTAATGTGACTTGCTCTGGATTAGGATGGCTCTAATGCTTTAAGTATTAAAAGAAAACCACAAGACATGTTGCAGAGTGGGTCTCCTGCTTTATGTTTAAAACAAAAAGTAAAGCTTTAGTCTGTTGAAACTGGGCAGTGATTAAATGATAGATTAGAGCAAAAGTAGTTATGAGCTTGGGTATGCTTTTATGTAGAAGACTTTCTTTGTGTACTCAAAAGGCCTTTTTCTCTCAAATATTGTTCACAAGTTAGTGTAAATCTGTATGAGCACTTATCCTTTGGATAATCCATGCACTCCACAGGTGTGGCATATCAAGATGCTAGTTAGACACCATGATTGTTGCACAGGTGTCTGAGGGTGTCAGAAAACCTGTCAGTACTTGGTGTGGTCACCATTTGCCACAGGCAGTGCAGAACATCTTACAGAGCTGGCCAGGTTGTTGATTGTGGTCTGTGGAATGTTGGTCCACTCTTTAATGGGCTTAAGATTTTGCTGGAACTGGAAGACTTGTATACGCTGATCCAGACCATCCCAAACATGCTCAGTGGGTGACATGTCCAGTGAGTATGCTAGCCATGCAAGAACTGGGATGTTTTCATCTTCCAGGTATCGTGTACAGATCCTTGTGACATGGAGCTGTGCATTATCACGCTGCAACATGAGGTGATGGTCGTGGAAGAACAGCACAACAATGGGTCTCAGTATCTCATCATAGTGTCTGCATTCAAAATGCCATCAATAAAATGCACCTGTGTTTGTGGTCCATAACATACGCCTGCCCATACCATCACCCCACCGCCACATGGGTTACTCGATTCACAACGTAGACATCAGCAAATCACACAGCGCCTTAAATGCAGTCTGCCATCTGCCCTGTACAGTGAAAACCAGGGTTCATCCATGAAGAGAACCTCTCCCAACATGTCGTACGCCATTGAATGTGAGCGTTTGTCCACTGAAGCTGGTTATGATGACAAGCATGCAGATGAGCTTCCCTGAGATGGTTTCTGACAGTTTGTGCAGAAATTCTTTGGTTATGCAAGCCGATTGTTGCAGCAGCTGTCTGGGTGGCTGGTCTCAGATCACCTGGAGGTCCTGGGGTGGTGTGCTTACATGTGGCCTGTGGTTGTGAGGCTGGTTGGATGTACTGCCAAATTCTCTGAAATGCCTTTGGAGATGGTTTATGGTAGAAAAACATATTTATCACTTTCTGAAATAAATAGGCTAAATAAAACCATAAACAGCCAACAACTTATGTAATTTTACAGTTAGATTCACATTGTCGCATTTTATTTTTTGCATATGCAACATAATTTTTTTTCTCAGCATTATGACAGTGATGCTCTTCTTTGCTCCTCTTCTTCTAATATGCGTCAATATCTGCTCGCCATGCTCTACCTGTTGTTCCAAACTGTTTAGTTGTGTATGGGGCTGCGTGGGAGGAGGGTATTCCCTTAAACTTTTATGCTCATTTAAGGCAAAAAAAAAAAGTCATGTTTGTTATACACTTTATCCACAAAACAAAGATCATTTGAAGCATTTAAAAAAATTGGTTTAATACTGTGTAATTGTGGGATTTCTTGTCAGAATCTCATACCGGCCCATTCCTAGTTCATAAAAAAATCAGTGTGCACCATTCTCTTGTGTCTGTGCGAGCTGTAACTTTTCACTGAGCTGATCCGACAGTTCGGATCCACCAGGGAGACGCTCCACATTTAGGAGTCTGTTTTGCAGTTGTGCATTTTACGTCTGCAAGTTGGGACACTGAGCCCGATCATGTTTCTATTAGTTTTACCTCTTTAGTGTTCATCACCTTTCTGCTCTTCTCTGTTTGCTCCCCGTTCCGTCTTTCTTCCTTTCTGCCTCTCTCCTGGAGCTGAACTTAACCCTGGGCGTCTTTCTGACAGAATGACTGATGTGCAGGTTTATCGTCAGCTCCACCCAAACAAGCTCAAACTATTCTGGCTGGCTGCGAGGCCGTCAACGTTAGATGTTTGCTAAAGCTCGCTCTTTGCAATGCACGTGCAATGCTCGCTAAACTCTGAGCTGCAGATCTATTAAAAACACAATTCAGATAAAATAACTAATTTAAGTCAGTTATGTTCAACTTACGCTCAACATCAGTTTTCCATAAGTCGTAGATTCTTCTTTGTCATCTCAGCTGCTTCTCAATACAGATTCTGTTGCAGATAGTGCTTGTCAAATCTTGAACTTTATGTATCCTACAGTAAGTTTTTTTTCAGTCAACATCAATTATGAAGGGAAGATGACTAGAAGCCTGCTGGAAATGTCAGACTGTGTAAAAATAGAGATTGTGAGTCAAGGCAAGGGGTTGAGTAGACGAACCCATCCTTACGTTCAGTTGCATTTTAGGGTGTCTGCTGTTCACTTTGTGCAACAAATTTCAGACAGTTTGGAGTAATATTTATCCTGCAAAATGCTTCAATGGGG
>JARVLU010000646.1:8160235-8172412 GCA_031762415.1 Simpsonichthys santanae | reverse complement strand
GGCCTTCTCCTACTCTGCTCCTGCTTCCTGGAATATCTTACAAAAAGATCTGAAGCTCTCGACCTTGACTTCTCTAATTGGCTTTAAGAATCTGTTGGACTCCTGGCAAAAACCAATGCATACATGTTCCTGTTTTTAGTTTTCTACATTTGCCTTATGATCTAGCTGTTTTGCTACTTTTATGTATTTTTTAAACTTGTTAAATAATCTCTATGCCTCTCATGATTGTCTATTGTTGATTGGCAAAGGAAAGTCCATTTTTCATTCAACCTTTATGTAGGCAGGTTAAGGTCAGGAGAGTTTGCTGTCCAATTAAGAACAGGGATACCATGGTCCTTAAACCAGGTACTGGCAGCGTTGTCACTGTGTGCAGGTGCCAAGTCTTGTTGGAAAATGACATTTGCATCTCCATAAAGTTGGTCAGCAGCAGGAAGCATGGAGTGTTCTAAAACTTCCTGGTAGACTGCTGTGTTGACCTTGGACCTCAGAAAACACAGTGGACCAACACCAGCAGATGACATGTCACCCCAAACCACAACTGACTGTGGAAACTTGACACTGGACCTCAAGCAACGTGGATTCTGTGCCTCTCCTCTCTTTCTCCAGACTCTGGGACCTTGATTTCCAAAGGAAATGCAAAATTTACTTTCATCAGAGAACATAAGTTTGGACAATTCAGCAGCAGTTCCAGGTGAGATGCTTCAGACGCTGTCTCTTGTTCAAGAGTGGCTTGACACAAGGAATGTGACAGCTGAACCCCTTGTCTCGCATACGTCTGAGCGTGGTGGTTCTTGAAGCACTGACTAGCTGCAGTCCACTCTTTGTGACTCTCCCCCACATATTGGAATGGGTTTTGTTTCACAATCCTATCCAGGGTTCAGTTATCCCTATTGCTTGTACACTTTTCTCTACCACATTTTTTCCTTCCCTTCACCTCTCTATTAATGTGCTTGGACACAGAGCTCTGTGAACAGCCAGCCTCTTTAGCAATGACCTTTTGTGTCTTGTCCTCCTTGTGCAAGGTGTCAATGGTCGTCTTTTGGACAACTGTCAAGTCAGCAGTCTTCCCCATGATTGTGTAGCCTACAGAACTAGACTGAGAGACCATTTAAAGGCCTTTGCAAGTGTTTAGAGTAAATTAGTTGATTAGAGTTTGACACCAGGCGTCTTCAATATTGAACCTTTCCACAATGTTCTAATTTTCTGAAATACTGAATTTGAGGTTTTCATTAGTTGTCAGTTATAATAATCAACATTAAAATAAATAAACATGTGAAATCAGTCTGTGTGTAATGAATGAATATAAAATACAAATTTCACTTTTTGAATAGAATTGATGAAACAAATCAACTTTTTCATGATCTTCTAATTTTATAAACAGCGCCTGTATATATTGATGGGCTTCATGGTGGTGCCCAAGTAAAACAATGCTATTGAGATTCAAATCACAGCCCTTCTTGCTATAAAGCTGGCACTGTTGCATTTTGGCATCATGTCGAGAATATGTTTGAAAGATTCAGAGGTGGATTGGGAGTGGAAATTGATGCTTCTTTGAGCAGAGGTATTCACGATACTGAACTGAATGAAGTGTGCTTGTGTGCACAGCTCACCACAGAGCTCCAAAGCCATGAGCTCTCGTCACCTCTCTGGTTCCAGCGCACGGGCAAGCTGTTTGAAAGCAAAAAGCCTAGTGTCTTTTATGTTTAGGTAGTGTATGCGAGCAAAGAAAAGCTGCAGTGTTGTGTACATGTGCACTATTTTTGTAAAAAAAAAATCTAAATCTACCTAAAATCCAGACAGCAGTCTTATTAAATATGTTAAAAAAAAAAGTGACATTTAAAGGTTATATGTTTGAAATACACATGGTTTGAAACCACATTAACTTTACAAACACGTAGTCTCATCAAGGATGGGCAGTGACGTCGCCGCATCTTTCTACCATTGTTTCATTTTGAAAGGATTTTGGAAACTGGTTGCAAGTGAGCTAAGCTTCACTGTCAAAGAGTGAATTCCCCTTCACGTTGATCCATTGGAATGGGAAAAATGAAGGATAAAGATTTTCATCTAGCAGGATTAGCATCAGCACTCAACTCTGTACCCAAAGCCTCTGTTTCATTGGAGGCATTTTCATCTGCAGGACTTGTGATGAGTAAACTTTAATTCACCGCAAGTTCCATTTGTGGTCATTTTATAAGCAAAAACTTGGATGAAGCAGTCCACAATCAGAAAGTGGATGCTGCAAAAAGCTCTCATTAATGTTTTCTCAGCTTTCAGACCATTTGTTGTTATGCTAACCCCTCTGGTGGTATAATTAGTCCTGAATGAGTAAAGGACAATATGAATTTCTGCAAGTTGGTCTTAAGTTTGGAGCAGTGGCTAGTGGGTAGGGAACCATTTGGAAGTGTTTTGGGTTTAAACACCCTGTCTAAAATGATAGCTCAAAGGTTACTTTTTGATTCTTTTCAGAAAGTGTGTTTGCATAAACAATTACAGCACAATTAAAATTGATCCTTTTGTTGTTTACTGCTCATTTTTTGCTCACATTACGCAGAATGTGCACTTTAAAGAGTAACACCTTTGTGTCTCCATTCCCTCGAGTGCTGATAGTTTGGTGACACCATTGATATGAAACTCTGAAGCTCAAGTCTTCTAGGAAAAAGTGTTGAGAAAACAGTCCCTCCGTTTTTCTTCACTGTGCTCTTTTTTTATTTTTGAAGGGAAATAATAAGTTGGGTCATGACTCAAGGGATTATTATAGATATCATGAGAACAGCCAACAACAAATGGATGTGCTTTCTCACTTGTATTCGTAGCATTAAAAATGATCATTATTAAACAAAATAAAGGTTTTGACATCTACTTTACATGTGAAGTAAACACAGAGCAGTAGCTGAATTCTTGTACTTCATTTAAATGATTAGATTATCTAATAAGTGTCAGAGATTTGATGCTCGTGTGGGTTTAAAAGTGTTGGTGGTGGACAGTGAAGCTGGCTGTTATCACATCAGCGTGGCTCAAAATGACGGCTGCACGATAAACCTGTAATTACTGCAGTGACTGTGATTCATGACACTTTGCTCTGTGTGCTTGTGCAAGAGGAGACTGTAGCACAATGTGGTCAGTGGGCTGTAGAAGGTGTCATAAGCTACGGGATGCTGAGAGCCATCTGTCGGCGTTGCACACACAGAAAGGATGGAAGCATGTACAGGCGAGGGGCAGAGATTAATCATGGGTTTTGGAGGAGCTCCCAGGAGCAGTATCCAACCTGCAGAGGAAACACACACACACACACACACACACTCATACACCTGGATCGGTGCTGATCAACAGGGCGTAAAATAAGCTATTTCACAACAGCCTCCCAATCATCACGGAACAGTGAGATGGGATTTGTTTGTGAGCTCCGGCGCATATTTGCAGACCATCAGCCGGCCTGTGGGCTGTTTGCTCATCACACAGTGCACTCGACAACTCAAAGTGCATAATCCAAACATCTGCACAGTCCTGTTTGGGTTGCAGCTCGTTACCAAATCAACGGTTTTCTTCTCTTCTGCAGTCACGACACGGGGGGGATGTTCCAGACATGTTTGGTTTGTGTGAAGATATGTCTTTATGGAGTACGAATAAAGCTCTTATTTTGAAGGGAAAGGATTTGGGAGTATTTTGATCATTTCAATACACAATATAATAGAGGAAAACAACATCCTAGTTTTGTCTAGGTTCAAATCAGGCTGCACTTTTTAAAAACGATAGAACTTCAATGACAAAAGTATTTGTTTTTAACCATTTAACCTAAAGAAATACACCACATATGAATATATAAATAAATTAAAGGTCCATTCTTTTATTATTATTATTATTATTATTATTATTATTATTATTATTATTATTATTATTTTGTCTAGTTTAGGTCAAACCCTGTAAATGGTGGACTTGAGTTTTTGGTCTTCATACACTGACTGCAAAAGAATCAACCAGCTTCTAATATAAAATAATACATAAACAACAACAGGCTGTTTTCTTAAAAGCTCCAATTGATTGTGCTTGATTAACTTAATGCGAGTAATCACTGATGGAATTACGTCTGCTCTTTAATGTAGTAAATCTGATAGTTTAGCTTGGAATACAATCATGAGTTCATTAACATAAAGCAAAAACGAACCGTAATGATGAGCGCATTTTGTACATCTTTGTTACAGCGAAGCTATTTGCCACTAACAGAGCTGCTCAATAACCTGGTGAAACATGAAGCAGACAAGCTAATATTATGATGAGGCGAAGCAGCAGGTCTGAACAGAACTGCATGTGTTAACCCAATCAAACAGTGTTTACCCTTCCACTCACGCTTTTTACTCGACTCCCTTTGGGCACTGAGTGTCCGTTTGCTTAAGTGTTTATTGATTCCAGAAAGGAATTTCTGCACATAATGTAACAGCCCATTCCATCTGACATTAATACCGAGTGTTGGAAGAGTTGTTGATGCTCACACCATCCGTTCTACAAGAGCTACGTTCCTAGAATGTTACAAGGAGGGCTTGAGCAGGCCAAACTGTTTTATCAAAAGCAAAAAGAAAAACTAGAGAAATTGCATTTCCTGCAAAAATGCAGTGTGATGCTCATTGCTGAAGAATTTGCTGAAAAACAGCTGAAATTGGCTAAAAACACGCTGAAATGGAAGAACAAGCCTAAATTAGCAGAAGGCAGAAAGTTCACATATTTACTGAATTAAGCAGAAATGAGCACATTTAAAAAAAATATACCGGTATCTAAAAAAGATGAAATTGGCACAAAGAATGCTGAAACGTAGCTGAAAGGCAGAAAGAAGCTTAAACTACCAGATGTAAGCGGAAAGAGATTAAATTAGCTCCAAAATGTAGAATTGGCTGAAAATCAAAATTAGCATAAAAACATCTAAACAGTAGCTGGAATAGCAGAAAAGGCTTAAACTAGCTTAATTAAGCTGGAAGTAGTATAACAAGCTGGAATTATCAGAAATAAGTTAATTAAGTTGAAACTAGCAAAAATTACTATAACAAATTAGAATTTTTTTGAAAACAGCTGAAATTAGCTAGAAAATGCTAAAAAGGTAGCCGAACAGGTAGAACAAACTTAAATTAGCAGAAAAAAGCAGAAAGAACATGTTTGTCCATTTAAGCTGAAAGAAGCAGAAATGAGCACAAAAATCTGGAAATTATCTGAAAAAAGCTGAAATTACAGGAAGGAAGTGGAGAGAGAGCATGTTTTTGGTGAATTAGCCTGAAAAATGTTTAAATGTGTGCAAAAAATGTGGAATTAGCAGAAAAAGCTGAAAGGAGCATAATAAGCTGATAAAATTAGCAAAAATGTGTTAAAAGAAGCACAAAAATGGTGTTGTTAGCAGAAAGAATCTGAAAGGAGGATGGAACAGCTGGACACCCCCCCTCCCCCGCTGAAAGTAGCTGAAAAATGTTTTAATTTGCAGAAGGAAGCTGAAAGAAGCTGAAGCAGAACAAAATATGAAAGGAGCTGTAAAAGGTTATAAACACATCTAAAGATTTGAAGGATGTAAAATGAGCTCAGTTCTTTTTCTGTGGGGGTGGGGGTCAGAAAAGGCTAAATATTTCAAAAAGCTAAAGTGCACCAATACCAAAAGTCATGGCACCCTTCTCCTGAACGAGCTGAATGTTTTTGATGATTTGTTGAAATTGCACAAAAATCATGGAACGAGAAAGATGCTGAAAAACATACAGAAGAAAAATGGATCACAATAGTGTGAATGCTTCATAAACATTCACACTATTAAAAGCAATTTTTAAGTAAAACTTGCTAATTCTTTTGGGGGAAAAAAGTATTGTTGCATCTGCTGACTTCATATTTCCTAGCTGAAGTAAAAGCCAAAGGCAAGCTTGCTTCATCCTGCAGAATGTGGGCTGTAAAAGCAAGACGTAAATCCTGCCACTGAACCGTCACGTTTCACAGACGAAGAACTCGGGCTGACACAGAGTATCTTGCTCCTGTGGCCTTGCTCCCCCTCCCTCCTCCTGATGCACCCACTGACCTCACACCCTTCCTCTGAGCTCGAAACAGATGCTAACTCCTCTGCTGCTGACTGCCTCATAATTGAAAAGTAAACGTTTGCATGAAACACCACAGGGAGCTAACGTTCACTGAAATACATCTTTGTAAGATGATGGTTTGAAAGCTGCAGCCTTCTGACAGAAGTTCATTTAAAGACCTTTTATTGACTTTGTATATGCTTATTTGTCAAAAGTCAAACTATATGTGCCTCCAAGGTTTGATGTAATGTGTTTAGGTGGTTGTCCTTTTGAGAAAATTGACAATTTCTTACAGCTTGGTCACATTGAATCCAGTTTCCACATGTTTCTCATTTGTTTGGTTGCACATTTTCTCTTCAAGACATTTTCTCTTGACTTTTTCAAGCCTCCCTTGGGTCTACCAGTAAGCTTCCTTTTTACAACGTTCATTTTGTTTGTACTTGGTTCACACGTTAGACACAGTAACAACCAACTTCTTTTGCAACATTTTGTAACGATTCACCTTCTTGAAGACGTTTCATACTTGTCTTCTTTGTTTCACCGTGTCTCATGTTGGAGCCGTGATTCCTGTCAATTCGCTTTGTGCAACGACTCCAAATTATGAGCTTTTATTTTATTTTATTTTATTTTACTTTACTTGAGACTAATTAGCAGATTTATTTTGATGCAGGTTTGTTTCAGAACTGAAAATTACTGAATAATTCCTTATTGGTTGAATGAAATTTTTTATTGATATTGATGCCATAATCTTTTTCTCTATTTGATCTAATTAAAAAAAATTACCATAATTTCCAGCCTTTAAGTCGCACGTTTTTGCCTAATTTACATATCCTGCGACTTATATGCTGAAGCAACTTATTTATGGATTTTTCTTTTCCAAATTATTAGCCATTTTTGGACTGATGCGACTTATACTCAGGTGTGACTTATAGGCCAGAAAATATAGTAATAAATAAAAGGGCAACTGTGACCAGCTATGACAAATATGCATCTTTTTACAGTTTCTTAATGCTAGGAGGTTAGCGTTTTGAAAAAAGATAATCTTTATACCTATTATTATACAAAAATAATCCAAAGACCATCATCCAAGAGAGGTGTTTCTGTATTTTTTTTGTCAGGTGTTATAAAATAATCTGACTCTAAAATGCTGGTATGAAAGGTAATGGGAGATATTTGGAAGCTGGTTGATTACATTCTTTAGGTGTCAGTGCATGAAGGCCACTTGACTTTGCTAAATCGTTGATCAAAAAGAGCATTTTACTTATAAGAATGGCAAAAAAATGCAATAAATT
This sequence comes from Simpsonichthys santanae, assembly GCA_031762415.1. Classification (NCBI taxonomy): domain Eukaryota; kingdom Metazoa; phylum Chordata; class Actinopteri; order Cyprinodontiformes; family Rivulidae; genus Simpsonichthys; species Simpsonichthys santanae. Next base: position 8,165,085 of record JARVLU010000646.1, on the reverse strand, counting down.
GGCCTAAACACGAGACTTTACGAAGCCTCTGCTGTTATTTAAAAAGAAAGACGTCAGCAGTTCTGCAGCATCTTACTAGATGCTGACATTAGAGGATCTCACTATCCTCCTTATCAGACACTAATGTAGGCCAAGAGACCCATTTGCATTTCACTCTGGCTCTGTTAACATCACATTTAGCTCTGAGAAAGCACTGATAAATGTTTGAAAAAAGCCAGGGAAATCTTATTGAAGCTGTGTCCAAATTTAGGTCACTGCAGAATTATTAAACAGCACCCATGTATTCCCTCATGGAAAATAATAAGAACAAAAAAATAAAGATTTAAGAAGTATCATTTGGAAAGACTTACAGTATCTAAGTGCTCAATCTACATGTACAGCTGTTTTTGTTAGGTCAAGTGCCTTTAGACACCCTGTAATTTTACTGCGTTACCAAAAAAATATTGGTAAGCCGAAAAGACCATTTACGTTTTTTTGTAAGAAGCCAAGATTTGCACAGGCAGAACATTTAATCGCTTTTTAGTAGTCTAAATGCAGTGAAGACCTTCTGATATGTTTTACTAGATCAAATGTCAATTTAGCGTTTAAATCTGATGCAAAAGTTATATAAAAGGTGCTAGAGCAGCGGCACCACTGAATAATGACAAGTGATCATTTTAGCTCCAATTATAAACAAGTGTTCTCTCTTGCTTTGCTTACCGCTCTATTTGTGTGTTTTTTTACTTTTTAGGGCTTTTTCTTATACAACTGCCTACTAATACAGTGGACGTGATTTATTTATTTATTTATTTATTTATTTATTTATTTATTTATTGGTTAGGTTTAAGACCTAGGTTTGAATTGTGAACTTGAATGAATTTTCCAAAAAATGTTTACTTCACATAACAATTTATTACTAATCTGCTAACAACAGATGTTTTAAATTAAATTAGAAGCACCATAAGAAAATGAACAAGCAGAGAGCATGCAGAACAAAACGGCCTTTCTACCTTAAACATAAAATGCACGCAACTTGCGCCAAGTTGATCACAGATTCAGCCAGCGACAGACGTCAAGTTCATTCAGATGAGTCGTCCTTTGAGCTGATATTTATCGCTGCGTGTGTGTTGAGCTGTAATGAGCGTGCACAGACACACCTACAGGTGCAACACTGAACAGTAGCTTATCTCGTGAATTTTGTGTAATGCATGCAGGATGCAGTTTAGCATTGTCTTGCTGAACGATATATCGGTTGCTGAATTTACACACATTAAATCCCTACTGTGTTTTTACTCAAACAGAAGTTATAAGTTTGAACCTCTTTAAGTCAAGTCATCTTTATTTAGAGAGCACAGTTAAAACAGATAAACTGCTATCAAGGTGCTTAAAGAGTAGTAATGTAACCCTGTCCAGGTACAAAACATGTATCCAGCTGCAAAATCCTTGGGATTGATTTTGTCTGTTTCCTCCTGCCGTTGGTGTTGACAACATTTCAGTGGTGTAGTTCTAACCAGCTACAGCGCTGATTATTGGCTCTACTTTATGGCAAGAGGCCATGTGCGCTCTGATTTTTCCTTCTCATTAATCTGCCACACTTTCTGTCTCCTCTCTTCCTCTCTCCTGCTTCATGTCTCACTCCTCCTCCGCCTCCTGCCGGCTCAGGAAGCCTCGCCCCGTCTCCCAGCTCGTCTCTCAGCAGCAGGTAACGCAGCAGTTCGTGTTGCCGTCGCAACCCAAAAAGGAGAAGAAGGAGCGAGTCGAGAGGGACAAGAGCGAACGGGAGACGACGCAGAAAAAGAACAGTCACAAGAAGATGAGGTAAATAAAGGCAGAAGGTTTACAGATCAACAAAATGTTCACCATATGCATGTACACAATAAACAATATTAACTTAGGGTGTCATGTTCTGTCAAGTACTTGAAACAAAAAGTGGATTATTGCCTAAAGGAATACATATTTATTTGTTGTCTTCTCTTCAGGCCAAGATTAAAAAACATCGACCGCAGCAGCGCTCAGCACCTTGAGGTGACAGTTGGTGACCTCACAGTCATCATAACGGACTTTAAGGAGAAGGCCAAGCCCTCGTCCACCTCCGCCACGTCCTCCAGCTCCGCCTCCATGGCCGACCACCACAGTCAGAACGGCTCCGGCTCGGAAAACACAGAGAGGGGCCTCTCTCGCTCCTCCTCACCCCGAGGAGAAGGCAGCTCGGTCAACGGGGAATCCCACTGAGTCCCTCAGGTCCTTCGCTCACGGCCTCCACCCACGTCAGAGCTGCAAGAGGATTTTATTTTATTTTTTTCCAGATCAGCAGCGCCTCGTCAGTTGAAAACGTTTCCACAGCCATGAAATTTAGCGTTTGGGATGCACCGATTTATTTTAAATCGAGTACAACTCCTTACGTTTGAGTACTTGCTGATACTGAGTACCGATACAAGTACTCATAAATGCCATTTCACTTAGTTACTTTGAAAATGTGTCAAAGAATCCGAGCAGCTGGCTGTTTGTGTTACCTTCTTAAGCCGAGCCAGGACCAGCAATAGTCTATTCCAGTAGCGCCTGTTGGTGGAGCGAGGACTCACATCTGTAATTCCCAGTGTGCTCTTCTGTAGCAGGTAGAGCGTGATGTTCCAGCAGGTCTGCACATCCTGGTGGAGTCTTATTTGGCTGGTTGAGCTTCCCCTGAATATCTTAGGATATATCTTCTGTCCGACAGCATCAGCTTCAGTTAGGCCTGTCGCGATAAACTATAAATCAATTAATCACATGATAAATTATCAACCTCATTTGCAGTTACTGATTTTATCGTTTCTTCGTGTCTCTTTCTACTGAAGACACTGGATGACAAAAAGCTCGACTCCGGTGCTCTTCTCTGACCCCTCCCTTTCTCTTTTCTATTTAAAATCTATTTTAACCGTCCAAAATCGTGTTTTTGCATTGTTAAAACCAGCTAAGCTGAAAAGCTAAACTAAAAGGCCGACCTTGGGAAGAACCTCCGTCTTGTCGAAGCTCCAAAATTCACAGTTGAAATCTGTGCATTCATGTAAAAAGTTGTTTTTTCCTACAAAAAGCAGCTTAGAACTTGTTTACAGATTTTTTTTTTTTTTTAATTAAAAGCTTTGTTGACATGCTATGCTAAAAAGCTCAAACCACAACGAGCGTTCGCCATTTGGAGAACTGAATAAAGGAGGGACAGCCCATGTCACGTCAAGAGCCCTCCCTCACATTTTTTTTTTTAAAAGAGACACGCTGCTCCTCCCTCACTATCCATCCTTCAGTTCAAACATTCTTATACTGCCATCCGGTGGTTGAAAACAGGTACTACACGCAAAACAAAGTACCAAACATTTCTTCTTAAATTTGACAATAATTACTAATTACTGTATTGTAAAATTTCAAACAATATTATCATTTATCGCAATAATTTCTGAGACGATTAATCGCCCAGCAAAGTTTATCGTGACAGGCCTAATTACAAATTGATATTTATGCCTAATAAAGAATAAATAGTAACTTATGTTAAAAAAAAAAATTACGTGCAGGCTGCAAACTTAACATTGATAATGACAGATAAACTAAATAATGCATCACTGGAAATTTATAAACAAATCAAACATTTTAAAGTCATCAGCAAACACTGGTTATGATAATCCGAATTATTACTTAGGGCATTTCAAATAAAATAATTAAATAAGCAGATTCCATATTGTTGCTATTGCCCAACATCTACCATAAAGTGGTATTGATACAGTTTTATGAGTACTAGTACACCCACCCAGTATCAGCCTGATGCTCGACACTGGTATTGGACATCTGTGCTTCCCTATTGTGCATTAAAGCAATATAAGAAACTGAACGTTTTTAGTAATCTTCACTTTGAATCTGGATCTTTTATAAACTCAGAAGGATGCGACACTGTCCGAATCCTGCTGCGTTGGATATTTACTGTGAGGAACTTTGATAGAGCGGACCAGAGAAAGATACCTGGGATGAACAATTTGGACAAAGTACATAGCTTTTGTTTATAAAGTCCTACTACGACCGTCATCATCCTCAGTGGCCAGCAGAGAGACTACTTCTTCTTCCCTTCCCCGTGAGGAATTTTCTGCTACTGTGTGAAAACTTGACTCTTAAAAAAGTCTGAGCCAAACTTTTACTCCTGATCTTAATGCTCAGAGCGTTTCCTGTTCCACCGACTCTGCTGTAGAGACTTTTTTTTAACGCAGCAGAGAAGACTGAACTCTTGGCATTCTGGGATGTATTTACACAGGAGCATCTGACTGAAAGGCACAGTGTGATTTGAAGAGCAGAAGCTGGTGTCATTGCGTTGAACTCTATCTCGGTCATTCATTCTGGGCATAAACTACCACTCACATAAAATTGTCTTAACATAAAAAAAACCTCAAGGTCTAAATTTCCTTGATGAAGTAAATATCACTGTTCATAGCAGTTTTAAACTAAGATTATAACCAGTAAAACATTATGCTCAATCTTATTATTGTGGGATGCTTAGCGCAGGGGTTCTCAAACTTTTTGGGTTCAAGGACCCCTCATAACCCTCGTGTTTATTAAATAACTTTATTCAATTTGTCTCTAATGCAGTGGAAATATTTGTGTAACATAAATACCGTATTTTCCAGACTATAAGTTGCTCCAGAGTATAAGTCGCATTTATTTAAGAGTGTATTTCACAAAGTGCAAGAACAGACACTTAATCTGAAATAATAACGCACAACATACCTGGTAGGGATGCACGATCTTGGCTTTTTGGCCGATACCTGCTATTCTATACAAGTTCCTTTGTCAGAACATAGCCCTCTTATTTAGGCTTATTTGCTACAAAAATTGTGCAACAGCTGTAAGAGCTGGTG
>JARVLU010000646.1:8130989-8141364 GCA_031762415.1 Simpsonichthys santanae | reverse complement strand
GAGTTACGGCCGAAAATCCGGAGTTACGAACGCCACGTGGCCGGCGCTCTGACTTACGGCAAATCGAGTTACGAACGGTCCTTAAGTCCGGATCTTGTTCGTAACTCGGGGACTGCCTGTAATTATTAATTAAATTAATTAAAAACTGGGTCAAATATGCCTATTTTTGCACACAAATAGGCTATGATTTTCAAACTTTGGGCGCTATAAATGTGGCCGCACGGCTACCTGGTCATTTGGTCGCAAACACTCAGAAATCAGTACGAAAGCTAGTTTCCTCTATTTTCTTGCAATTTTGAGTGCCAATTAATCTCTAAAGGAGGCTCAGGCAACTTAAAAAACGTCAGAATTTTTTTTATTAATTATGAAAATATGACAAAGTGCCTTAATAGAAGCCTTTGACCTATACAGAGTTGTTAATTTTAACTATTCACAGAACGGTTCAGAGATACAGCTGCAAACATGAAGCCCTCTTTAACTGCTTGTGGTTGTTCACAAGTCATCTATCCAACTTTCCACATCTCTCAAATATGTCAACTTTCATTAATGGACATTGCTGAACCAAAGGAGGTGTGGATTCTAACTCAGCAGCATTGACATGGAGCACTTCAAATGTTTTTGTGTTTCTCAAACAGCTGACTGTGAGTTTAATCTGTATATATGAACAGACTGGCACTGAATGTGTGAATAAGTTCACTTCTGATACCAAAGAATTACTTCAATGATTGTTTCTGCACCACTGAATGTTTTTTTTTCTACCAGCAGCGCACTGGATACATATCTGAGTGTGTATGCTGGAGTTACTGCAATAATATGGGACATTACTGTGTACGTTTTTGTGTTTTGATATTAAAGATCATTTCAAGTTTGTATATTTTGTACATTGTCTTTTAACCACCAGAGGGCAGAAGATTTTCATAGTACAGTATTTTTGAACAGAAAATCCAATTTGACTTTAAAGAAACATGTCCAAATACTGTATTTTTTTTTCTTTCTACGAGTGGTAAAATTAGTTTTTATTGACGCTAAAGATCTAATTTCAAGATTGATGTCATGTTTCAGTATCAGTGGATTTTCCAATAATCTATGACTAGGCCATCTGATGTAACTCTGTTCCTGCTTCAGCTCTGAGGTGCTCATAAAGCGTAAGTGATGGACCAATAACAGCCCTATTGGTGCCTGTCTCTGACACTGTACGCCATTGATCAAGGGCCTTGACTTTACGCTTATTTCCATCAAAATGGGCCATTTACTGCTCCAGAGGTAGTTTGATTTATTACACTATAAACATCTACATTCATCACTATATATCCATATGAGAGCTTATCAATTACCTTTATTGACCTAAAGCAACATGTAACATCCCAGGTCCTTAGGGACGGAGGAGCAGAGACGGCGTTGACAGTTCATCTCCCAAGGTTTAATTTTCCCGAAACTCCATGTTTTATATCGTAATAAATTACCCACGATTGGATTTCTTTTCTGTCATCTTTTGCGCCGTCTAAAATAAATATGTGACCTCCAGCTTTCAGGGAGGGTCGAGTGGGAAGACGCTTGAAAAATGGGGGATGTCGTACGGTTATTGAATAGGTGTGTGTGTGTGCGCTGGACAAAGAAATGATAGGTAGTGGTGGAGGGGGGGTGTCCAGGTAAGGTTGGCCATTTTTCGCCATTGTTGCTGAAGAGCAGATATGAGCGATTTCACTGTGAGGACGGCTGATGGAGTGTGTTCAGGGATGAAAGGGAAAAAAGGCTGTCATAGTCGATACGGCAATTAAGGTACTTTGTGGCTTCACAGCTCGATCTTTTGGAGGCTGCCTGAAAACAGAGTTGAACCTCCAAATGGTATCATCAAAAGAGAAGAGAAACATACTTTTTTTTATATATTTTTTAGAGAAAACAAACATGTAATGTGTTCTTTGATGGTGTAAATCACCACTAATGTAATGACAGCCCCACTCAGCAAAGTAAAGACCCTTTTTAGAGAAGTCTATTTTCTCCCGAGGATAAATTAGAGGTGGGTGGGTGGCGGGATCAGGCTGTTTTTAATATTCAAGGCTACGACGTGGCCATCTGTGCTAAGTAATAATAAGAAACAGACTTGTTACAGTACAGTAAGTCCTGGAACAAACTGGATGGCAGTTTGTTGCGTTGCTAATTATGAAGCAATGTTTCATGAGATGCTTCAATGACAAAATGTTAATTTAAGATTTCTGCTGTCTTAAAACAACTGTATGAATCGATTCATATTCAACAAAAGAACCATTACTGGGTGATGTCACTATGTATGTAACGGTAACGTAATGAGGTGTACAAGAAAAAGTGCCTGAAGATGAGATGAGTTGAGAAATTTGGGGTTGAAACTGATCAAAGTAGCCCCTCGATACTTTGCTATTCGACTTTTGCGGATTCACTCTTTCGCGGGTTTTCAGCCTAAGATTGTACACAACACATGATTGGCTGATGGATGGAAGACGACCATCACTCTGGTATCTGCCTCACTGAAGTTCCCACAACAGCGATGGGAAAAGACAGACCCCGCCCTCTCCTTTCTCTTTCTGAGGCTGTCAGCCCCCTCGCGATGCATCTCCCTCTCCGCGTCCGAACCAGGATCTGGTGGATGGTTCTGCGTTTGCCGAGGGAAAAGTCAAAGTCCCTTCCCAGCCCACTAGAGGGAGGTGGATGAGGAGAGGCTGTGCAGGTCAGCCGAGCTCCTGCCTGGAGGTGAGAGAGCTCCAGGAGAGGGGGGGCAGGGAGAGTTGCTCAAGCCTCAGAAAGAGAAAGGAGGGATGGGGTGGGGTCTGTCTTTCCCCATCGCTGCTGTGGAAGCGTCAGTGAAGCTGATACCCAATTGACCAGTATGGATTGTTTATTTAGTTTATATAGCGTCCCTACTTCGTGGATTTTCACATATGGGGTGAAACTACAGTGGTTAGGGACTACTGTATCACCAGGGATCTGTAACCTGAAGACCTGCGATAAGTGAAAAACTGTGAAGTAGGAGTAGCAATACAAGTAGTAGTAGTTTATTTTATATATATAAGGCATTTTAAACCCTTCCCACACTCTTGCAATATTGTAAACAATGTTTCTAAACTTTAAACGCTCTAAAAGAGCACAGAATGTCATGATTTCAGCTCCCTGCCTCCGCTGCTCTTTGCCATCTGCAAGCGCTCTTGTCCACGCCCACTTCTCTGCTCTGCACGCTGAACAGCTGCAGCAGGAAGTTTATCCTGCTGTAGTATGCTGCGCAAAGGTGCAGGAGGAAGCTTTTTCTGCAGCTCTGGGCTGCACAAATGTGCAACAGATGCTAAATAATTTTAAATAATTTATTAAAAATAAATATTCCACGCAGATTGTGCGGATCCATCAATCAACCAATTGTGTGTCATGTCCAATCTTATTTTGAAGAACCGTGCTAGAGCGAGTCCGTGATAAACAAACCACGAAGTAGCGAGGGACTACTGTAGTTCATTTCACTTCTCTGCCTGATATCCCACACTAAAAAAACAGTCTCAGCCCAATCTACTGCAGGTGAGATGATTACTGCTAACAACTCCACAGAACACCAAATATTCCAGACCGTTCATTCCAGAAACGTTTGGCTTTGCATTTGAAGCAGACACATTTGCAATGCTTAAAAAATATAAAATAAAATGAAACCATCAACAAATATAAGAACGATAGCAAGAAAAACACAAACAAGGATCGGAATACCTCGTGATACACTATAACAACACAGAGGTGGGAGTATGATGGTGAGTGGTGGTCACTGTCGTCATTTCCACCCCAAGTTATTGATCAAAGGCCTGGTGCTCCACAAGAGCTCAAACTGTTCTTCAGAGCCAAATGGGACTGGTTTTAATGGTGCTGCTCTGTAAGTTAATAAATTATTCATTAAAGAAATAGTCGAGTTTCATAAAAAGCCCTGTTTCGGTGCCGTCTCTGAACGAGTCATTTTTTTGTGAGCGTGTGTTGAAGTTACTTCTACTGACATGACATGAGGTTCTGAAGTCTTACACTGATGTAACACACACACACACCAGGTAGAACATGTGTGCATGCTTGTCACACCGTACCCTTGGATTGCACAGCAGGGGGTCATTTACATTCTGTAATAGGGTCTACATGTCAGCGCTGAAGGAGACGGGTCGCCCCGCAAACAGAATGTCATGTTCTGCACTTCCTATTTACACACGTGCAAACTCCGTTTGACGCCCAGCGAGGTGGAATATTACTTTGAATTCGCTTCGACGACTCGCGCAGACGAGCGACGGAGACGCTGACGGGGGTTTTCACAGCAGATTGCTTTATTTACCTCGCAGCCTTATTTGCTGCGTTTTGTTTGTCGGGCTAGCGCCAAGCCATGGGACGTCTGTCCAGCTCCGGGAGAAATCGTTTCGGGGAGCCCACCAACATCCGTGCGTCTGCCAAATGTGGCCCTTCGCCGTTGTTTTCTTTACCCCTCTAGCTTTTACATCTTGGAGCGCCATTTCTCCAAGAATCTACCGCCGTTGTTTGACCCAGTTTCTCATCCTGGATGATCCACTGCATCAAGAGGACAGAAAAAACCTTTAAGCCTACGGTGAACACAAAAATATACTCTGTGCTCATCAATCAGTTTTTTTTTTTTTTAGGGGAGGCTGTTCAGCAAATGGAAGCAGAGTGCTTTGAAGATTTAGACGGAACTGCACCTCGAAACATTTTTAAGAACGCTGCTCGAGTCCGTTTGAATCGCCGGCCTTGGGGAAACATGCTGCTTAGCTTTCTCCATGGCCAGCGCACATCAGAACAGGGTGTTAGCAAAATATCTCCGAGGACGGTACCTTTCTGCAGTTGCGCCTTTGTCCTAAATTGTTTCGTTCTGATCCGTGCACTGGCTCGATGCCATGCCGAGCGTTTTGTTGTTTGTCATTTCTTCCTGTGTGCCAATATTTTCTGTCTTCCTGCTGTCTCACTCCAACCAGTTGAGGCAGATGGCCTCCCTCCCCGAGTTTCTTTCTCCAGGCAGTTATCTCCCCACACCCCCACTCCCCCCACTCCTCACTCAAAAGGGAATTTGAGCAGTTTCTCGCTCTTTAAAGCCACTTGAGAGACATTTCTGGTGTGAAATAGTTTGTTGTTAAAACAAAAGTTATACTTTCTACTTCAAGAGTTTTCAAAATATTTTAGGGCAGTTTTTGTGGTCCCAAATGTCTATGTGATATTTTTAATCAAATTAATGTCACTCGCTGCCTTTTATGTCTGTTTTAAGGTCAAATCACTTTTGAATTCACCATCATGCACAAGATTTCATGCACTGTCTCACAGTGCTTGGAGCGCATGTTGTGAATGACTCAGCTGCCACCACGTCAAATTTTAGCTTTGTGTCTCTAAAATTTACAAAGACATAGCTTATTTTGTGTATGCTAAGTTTGAATAGTTGTGGTAGCCATTTTGATTTAGGCTGATGCCAAAAGTTAAATAGTTGTAGATGTATAGTCACTATAGACTTCCTGAGAGTTTCATTGAAATCTGTCCAGGAGCTCATGAGATATTTTGCCAACAGACAAACAGTGGTGACACCAACAGTAATTGCTAAAATGTTAAGCAGACAGGTCACAAGATATGTTAAGCTAAAATTATATATTAAATACAGTCTCAGCTTCTACCACATCAAATTGTAGCTCAATAGATGTAAAATTAAATCGTTATAGTCCTTTTTACGTTTGCTAAAATTGCTTTGCTGTGGTAGCCATCTTAAATTGGGTTGACTTCAAAATTTAAGCCATCGTAGATGTACACCCTTAAATTACGTTCTGAAAGCTTCATTAAAATATATCCAGTGGTTCTTGAGATGTTTTGCTAACAGACAGACAGAGTAATGGTTATTTTCTAATTTATAAATATAGATCTTCTGAAATCAGTTAGTGCTTAAAGCACAAGCTGGGGAAAAGTCACAACTACTACAACAATTTTAGCTCTGTATCTTTTAAAATGATTGGATTACTGTATAGTAATTTTTGCATTTTCTCAGATTGTTTTGCAGTGGTGACCATCTAGATTTGAATTGTTACAGATGGACAAAAGTAGATAAGGAAAAGAGAAAACAAGATGGGAGGGGAGATTTTTTTAAAATTGTTTCGCACTATGTCCTGGCCGGGTCACAGTGTGAAGTTGCACAAAAAGACCTCGCACATAAACAGCAACATACTGATGACATCATAATACATGAGGAGGCCTTCGAGGGCAGTGAGTTGTCTGTAGACACTGCCAGAAAGTTCCATAGTCCTGATAAAGATGGTACAGTGTCTATCAGCCGGCTCAACTCTGACACAGATCCACAGATGTCCTTGGGAGTGGGGGTGGAGCTTCTCGTTCATATAAACAACCAGGAGAAGTTTGAGATAACTGGGTGGGGAAGCCAAATTCAGATAACAGGTATTTTGGGTCAGGCAGCCTGAACTTGAATTTATCGGTCTGCCTTCATAGTTCTGCTGGTCTGTCTCACTGGCAATTCCAAACAGACAAGTTTTGTGGTCACACTGCCGGATCGAGCTTGTAGCCTTCTCCAAGGTTGATTCCTTCCTGTCAGTGAACCCCAGGAGCCAGAAGTGGCCTGCGATTCTCAGAAATTGTGACTCAGCTCATGTAGCGTCTGAGTCTGAGAGCTTACCACTCAGTACTTTCCTTCATACAAGGCAGGCAGCCTTGCCAGAATCGCTGCCGCCATCTTCTGAATTTGTCGATATGCCAGACACCCGCCAACACCAAAAAGCAGAAATCCAGTAATTATAAATCCAATAATGTACGCATCTTCTACATCCTCAACAGACAATACAGACAGACACACCATCTTCCACTGGCTCCAGGAATCCCTTGTGTATCCAGCTGCGAGTGTCCCTTCAGGGCACGAGGGCTCTCCTTTGCCCTGTCTTCTTGTCGAGAAAATTTTGTCAGTTGCGTTGAGAGACCAGCTGACCAGATCCGTCATTTACAATTCAGAGGATATGTAGTGAGACGCTCCGATAGGAATCACAAGACAAAGAGCAAAGCATTGAGAGCATGCAGGAAGTGTGTTAGGAGTTTTGTTAAAATACGTTCAACGATTGAGATATTTTACTACCAGTGCAGACAATGAACACATTGCTCTGCTTTGGCTTTTAGCAGTGGGAGATAAGTCATGGAAGCACTACATTGTTAAGAAGAAACCATTTTTAGCCATGTTCAAAATGTTCTTCCTTGTTCTTTGGCATATCAGTAACCGTGACTGTATCGCCACCTACTGGTGTGGCATGAGTATTACAGCGTCTCCATTTAGTTTTAGTTGAACAGAAAGTAGAAGCAAACAAACAGCAAAAAAAAATCTCCTGGCATTAAAATGTTTTTTGTGCATTCCTGCATGGAAGTACAGCTTTTACTAAATGTGTTCACATCCAAAACACGCACGGACGCATCACACTCCACAGATTCCAGCTGCTTAAGTCCATCTATATTTTAGAGCAACTTGATGCCGGGTGCTGAGATAGCAGGCCTGACTTCACAAATGACAGTGACCCTGCTGCTTTGATATTTTTGCCGCGCTCTGACCCTCCCCCTCCTCTCTTTGCTTCATCCTCGCCGTGCAACAATAGATTTCCCATTACTGCCCCCTCCGTCACTCCATCCCTCAACTGCGCCTGGCAATATTTACCCCCAGAGTGTTCTGAATCAGAGGAGACATGTGTGTGTGTGTGTTGTCATGTGTGCAAACAAATGTCATAGAAACATGCGCTTGTGTGCAAACGTCTTGTCTGCGCCGGTGGTTTGGGAACGCTTTATTGTAAGCTTAATGCTTATCTTCTCCTTTCTTCACTTTTTACTCTACTCCCCACACACACACGCACACACATCCTCTCTCCGTCCCTTGTGGGCTTTTCAATTAGGTAATTACAGTGGCAGTGAATAGAGCCTGTCTGGACACTGGCGCTCTATTGTAGAGGCACCTGTCCCCCCATAGACAGCAATTACCTGCCAGGCTGGAGGCAAGTTGGAGGCTATTGTCTGTGTACACACACTGGAGTGTGTAACTTTGCGACACGTCTGTATGTCTCCACACTGTCTGTGTATGAATATTTGCATCTGCGCACACTCACGTCGGCTCAGAAGAGTCCGTTGTGCGGTCGTAAAAAAGATGCTTAATATATTTACATGTTGCAATAAAGGAAGTTTGGGATGTAATTTTATCGTACTGTGTGCTTACCAAGTCAACACCAGCGCTTCTTTAATTATAAATATTGCCCAAACACCGGGGAGGCCGACGTGCAGCGGGAGGTCAACGGCAACATTTTGCCTGCAGGGCGTATAAGACTTAAGAGCTCTGATTACGCCTACGAGCAGCAAACGCTGCCTTCGTTTTAAACACATCAGAGAGGGTTTTCCTTCTGTTTTAGCAGAGGTTAAATAGAGATCCATAAATTATACGTTTTGAATAATTAGAAAAAAATGTTAATAACTGTAAGAAGAAAACACAAGGAGCCTTATTCTTCTGGTTTGTTTAGGAAATAGGGTAAAAATTGAGAAAATTTCAAATTTAATTGCTGTAGATCGCTTTTTAACCAACCTCAGTTTGAAAAAGTAGAGTTTAAACAAGACAACAAGCTTAAGACCCCACTTAATTTTGCAATACAGGGTTGTTTTTATATAATTGTGTAAAGCAAAACAGTGGTTTGTAACAGCATCTGCAATAACTCCATTCCACGTTGTATTGCTTTGTGTTGATAGGACATGTTTTGTGTGGCAACTCCGTTGAGTCACACGACAAGAACTTGGACTAGTTGTGTAGAAGTTGAAATTTCTTATAAAACTAAAGCAAACGTTAAGCTTCAATGTAAAAAATTAAAGCAGTTCAAGTTCACTCAAACAACTGTAGGCACTTTTGTTCAAACTAAGTTGCTGTAAAATTTTGGAGAAAAATGTTCTCGTTTTATCCCACTTACTGTATTTTTCGCCGTATAAGTCACACCTTTTTGCATAAATTTGCAAGTCCTGCGACTTAAACACTGAAGCGACTAATACTGTATATGTTTTTCCCCATATTTATAACCCGATTTGTGGCTGAGATTTGATGATTTCATTCATTCTGACATGGAAAATATTGAACACTACCATTTTCAGCCACTAGAGGGCCCTCAAGCAATGTGGCAAGCCAAGTGTCTCATTAATAGGTACAAGTGGCTATTAATGAGACACTTGGCTTGCCTTAGTAGCCACCTTCATCTCACTCTGGAACTCCTGGAGCAATCATCAAATCAGCTTTATTTTCCTGCACCGCCCAGGCGAAATGCAGCTGATTTGACCATTAAAGTGCATTCATTAAGAACAAGTTCAACTGAGACACACCTTTGCTATAATGTTGAGCAAACAAATAATGTTTTTAGGTGGTTATCGTGTTTCAAAGAAATGCACAGGGAGTCCTCCCTCTGCGTGCTCCTGCAGCCACAAATTGGCTTTTGAAATGAAGCTGATTTGACCGTCAAAGTTCATTCATTCAACCTTTATATAAAAAGATAAATCACATTGAACCTCAAAGACTCATTTACAAGTGACACCTGTTTGGACAAAATAAAAAGTGGTGAAAAATAACACATAGGGTTTGGAGACAAAAAAAAATAATAATAATATAAAAAAATAAAAAAAAAAACCTAACATGCTCCTAATCTTTGGCTGAAGCATGATAATGGAAAAAAAAAAACAAAAAAAAAAAAACTTGCAACAATAAGCACACAATGACACCAACATTCTGCAGAGGGTGGGGGGGGGGGGGTCGCAATGGCAGTGATCGTGTCCAAAGACAGCACACAGAGGCACTGCAGAGTTCAGATAAAATCTCTCAGTTCATGTAGTTTCCTCTGGAGAGATCCGTGCACTCTCCGGGAGGGGTGCTGAGGAACAGCCAAGGACAATGTCAGAATAGAATCCAAAGAGTCTGGGCCCCTCTGATTGGTCTGTAGACTGGGGGGGGGGAGAGCAGGGGACCACAGGTGGTCAGCGTAACAAACGCGACACATCAGTGGTGATGCATAATAGATGCAACGTACAGTACAGCAACGTGACATATTTATGATTTTTTTTCCCACTTTATTAGACATATTTGAACTGATGCAATTTGTACGGCGGTGCAACGTGTATGTAGGAAGTAAGGCAGGTTAATTACCTTATTCCTTTCAATAATTATACAAGACTCGTTCGAGTCTCAAAATAATAATTATTGAGTTAAACACGGGTTCTTTTCTTTTTCAGATTAAAACATATCTCTTCTGTGTGACCATTAGGAAACTAATGAATGTGACATGAGACTTGAATTATATTTGACCTTCAAATCAATTGGTCATTTATTATTCAAATTTTCAATTAT
>JARVLU010000646.1:8114675-8125483 GCA_031762415.1 Simpsonichthys santanae | reverse complement strand
AAACGAACAGTTGAATGATACAAGATATATATGTTGTGCCATTTTATGCAAAGTTCAAACATCATGTCAGTGGACCTCTAAGTCAATGCTGTGCTGTAACTCTGGCCGCTGTCTTCTGCCAAATAGTATTTTTGCAAAGCAAAAGTCATGACTGCTGAAACGGCCTTTCAAACGTAATTTCTAATTCATGTGGCATGGAAAAGTTTTTTATATTTTTATTTTTTAAGAAAATTAAATTTTACAAACAGAAGAAAAAAAAGTGTAAATCATGTGAAGCCCTGTCTCTTTAAGAAATAGAGCGTTGCGCTTAGTAACCCGTCCGCTGATTGGCTCATTTCCATCAGGTCTGTTTTCCCGTCCGCTGATTGGCTGTTACCGTCTGTTTGCTTTTGCTCTTTTTCAACTAAACTTCTAATGTTACTACTGCATTACGGTTTCTAAACGTTCAGTTCAGTCAAAAGTTTCCGGTGGCAACCGAAACGTCAGCGGGAGATGCTGACGATCAAAGAAAAAGTGGAATGGGACAGTTTGACAAATTTCAAAAACTATTTGGATTAAAAAGTGTTTTTCTGCGCTGAGAGGCTGCGTCCGCTGATACAGCAGGAGTTGGGGCGTTTGTTACACGAGTACAAAGATCCAATGGCTGATGAGGGGTTAAAGGTCTGACCAAGCTTTTAATGTGTACAAAACAAGCCTGTTCTGGAAAAGGATGCCTTCTCACACTTTTATTAAGAAGAATGAAGCCAAAGCCCCTGGTCTCATCTCGTCATCATCACCTCGTCATCACTGGACAGCTGATTCATCATCTCCATCTCATCTCCTCTGGTGAGTACCCATTTAAAATGAATATATTTTTTAAAAGGTTTAAAAGATTAGAAAATTGTTAGGAACCTAACACCTGTGATAAACGAGGGACTACTGTATATCAAAATGTATGTACTGTCTCTGAATTACTAGCAGATGGATAATTAGCAAACCAATGGACTTTGCTAATTGTTGCGTCCAGGCTAACGGTTGTTAGCCAAACAAGCTAATAAGGATATATTCTTCTGTATGTTGTTTTTTTTTTTCATTCAACCTTTATTTAGGCATTTAATTAAACACTGTAGTAATATGTTCATTTATAGAGGTTGTAATGTACTGCATAGTCAGATTCAAGCTGTTCAGCTGTGTTCTTCGAGTTCGTTAATTTGTGGGCACCCGGCGGGCATTTTGAATTTTGAAGCTATGGGTTGCAGGATAAGTCCAAAAGTCCTAACATTAAACCATGTTACCCAATTGACATTGTTCTTTTAAATGTGTTCCCAGGCTGACTTTAACCAACACCCGTTTGTTTTTAATTTAGTTTTTTTTTTTTTTTTTTTTTTTTTTTTTGTAAACATTGGTCAATATGAAGGCTTCCCACCAAAACTGTGGGTTTTATTTATGTGGAGAAGAGTTACCACCAACATTATCTTTTTTTTTAAAAATTATTATTATTGTTAATTTTAGTTTTTAGACATTTTGAATTTTCTCATTTTTTTAACTGATTACCGGTACTTTTTTCTTTAAAGTTGTCTTAATAAGCAAAAACTGGTTTACAGTTGTCTATTTGTTGTTTGAAATTGTTTATATCATATTTTTTTCCCCTTTTCTTTTACTCAAAGTATTAATTTGCTACTTGTGTGTCCCATTCCATTGTGTAGTAGGAAAAAAAAAAAGACAATTAGGCCTAGAGTCTAACATTTAGTTAGCTTGGATTCAACTAAAGTTTATTTTCTCAACAATATAGTTTGCAAAATTGACTTCCCCTAGTGTATTTCATGTCTGTTTAACCAATTAAATTATAAAAAATAAAGAAATTAAAAAAACTCAATCAGCTGATTTGTGGCTCAAACCATTATAGATACAGTAAGTTAATGCTCTCAAAGGGAGCGAGACAGCTCCAAAACAAAGAGATTAATAATGAAATGATGAGACATGAACTATCAGAAGATGATGCTCCGGGAGGGGAAGCTGCGATTTAAAGATCTGGACAAGCTAAGTCTTAATCATTTTATCTGATTGTCGTTTGAAGTCATGAATCTCAATTAGCAAGCCTCAGGATGTTTTGGCAGCAATACGCCGAGTCCATCACCGTGATTAGATGCTGCTTGTCAGGCAGAGTTAATATGCTGCTTAAATTGGAATATTGTATTCACAAAAAAATAAGTCTTACAATAAAAAAAATTAGACATTTTGATTTAGCTGTTTTTAAAAACAAGTATTTTTCCCCTTGCATGTTAATGCTGTTTTTACCATATGATTGTAAAATATCCTTCTAAATCTTAACCAGTTTGATTAATTTACTATGAGATTTATCAAAAAGTGGAATGAAACAAGCTACCCAGTTGGCACTCTTGGATTAGTATCAGCAAAACCTTTCATTCTTCAGCGGTAACATCCAGAATTAACTGGCCTGTTTTCATTGAGCGTTTTGACAATCCTTTTTTGAACTATTCATTCTGATCTCTTACTTACGCTCACCAGATGCACAACGTTTCAGCGCCTCTTTGACATCACCTGGGGTAATTCTGAAGGAATGCTAATCTGTGATTCAGTTTGATAATATGTGTATGAAATATTCAGACTTCTCTCCATCTTTCGGCATTGATTTGAGCATCCTGTGAGCGGGCTCTTTGTGGCAGCATGTGCCTGGTATTGGCAGAAGCTCTGGGGAGGTGTGTGGAGGTGTGTGTGTAGATGACAAGGGGGGATCGTTCAGACGAGTATCCTACTTGACAGTTGCTCACTGCCATCCAATGCCTGTCACCTGAGGCACAAGCACTGACATCCTTCAAAACCATCTGCCTGTCGCTCACCCCTAATTGATTTGTCCTTGGATAGAGAATTCTAAAAAAGCTTTAGGAAGAAAATGCATTTTGACAAATGCTCGGTCCAAGACCATGTACTGTACACAAAAAAGGGCGGTGCCTTGACTAAGATCATGCATTCAGCGCCTCGAGGTGAATTATTAGGCATGTGATATGCTGAATTGTATGAACAAAGCAGTAGGAAGCTGAATGGTGAGAAAGACGAGGGCTTTTACGGTGGAAATCTGGTCTCAGCTTTAAAGAAGAGTACAATAGCACGTTTTTTCGGATTTACTTTTTGTGATGCAAGTGAAGGAATGTTCCACCAAATAATTCCCAGTAGTTAGTTTAGTATCAGGCATGACGTCAGGCATAGATCACATGGAGAAAGACACAAAGTCTTCAAGGGCAGAGAAAAGAGTGCATTGGGAGACGGTTTTGGATGGTTTTGGGCTTTTTTCTCGAGGCAGAGAGGAAGAATGTTCTCAGCCATAATAACGCATCCATAACCTTTGACCAAAATTTCCTTGATAGTAGAGCATGGATGAACAGTGCACGTCGATGGGGCTGTGCAATGGTGTAGTCTACGTTTTTGTAGTGGGCATACTGTGCTTAGAAACTGAAGTACACCAGTTTGTACAATGTAACCGTCAATTTATTTTTGATTTCCAAGCATATAGAACATTTCAAAATTTCTCTGTTACTTCAATAAATGTACAACAAACTTTATACCACAATTGGCTTTATATCAAAAACATGTTATAGAATTTGTAAAACGGTATCAAAGCAAAACATTTTCAAGTATTAAGTAGCAAGTACAGAAGTGTTAATTATACCAAAAAAAAAAAAAAAACAGGTTTAACCAACTCAGTGTCTTTAAAATGTTCCAAAAGTGTTGAAAATGACACATGCTCAATGATACGTCACATCATTGGGCACTTTTAAGTGGGTACACTGAAATTCCCAAGTTTTTCTAATGGATATACTTTATGTACCCGCTTATTGCGTAGACTACACCACTGGGGTAGTGGCAGCAAATGATGTCATGCAAAGTTGTAGAGATTTATTAGCTTATGTGGCATTCTTTCACACAGTTAAGCCATTTTTTGTGAAAGTTGTTTTATAAGCCTGAATAATGTCTACAAGCCCTTGTTTGACTAGCCATTAGCCTAGTCTAGACAGAGACTTTTTCCTTTATCTTCATACTCTGTTATATATAATGATGTCATGGCTGATAAGGTACTAACTACTGACTTCCCAGTACATACATTTAATAATGACTAGACTACCCCTTTAACTAAACCAGCACTTTTCAGTCTTGAGGGAGCCATGCATAAAAGGAACGGCAGGAAGTGACCTCTCTGACTGGTGAATACAGCTTTGGAAACGTGTACCATCATGCCTGAAGCACTGACATGAATACATTGTCTTTTCTGACACAACAAACATCATGTATCTTTTTCTCCAGTATGACCATAAAGGCAGTAATGAACGCAGCAAGGCAAAATTATTCAAAAACAATAAAACGCTTGGAGACAAAATGCTGTTGCCTTTGGTTTGAGTTCAGTCATCACAAGGGATTATTGAGAAGCGGTATCTCCCTCATTCTGCATTATATTTGCAAACCTTATTGCCCCGCCTTCCAAAACATATTTCAGTAATATTTAACAAGCAAAAAGTTTAAGAATATAAGCATTAAAAAGCCATGCCAGGTGGCTTTGATAGTCAGAACTTCCAAGAGGCTTCAGTGAGAGGAAATTCATAGACCTGTTAGTTATTCATCTTGTCACATGGCTTACAACACATGATCCATCATTGTCAAAACAATCTAAAATACTGAGGCTTTTCAATATTTATGCATTTGTTTCATCACGCTCCACTTCAGTGGTATAAGCTTGAAAAGGACGACAGTTGGGGCAATAATAAACAAACGGTGACCTCTAATATGAGAAGATATGAAATCTACAAAATGCAGCTTCTGCTTCTAAATCCGTCTCTCCTTATTAACATACACTTCCAGTGTGTGCAACTCTTTGCCCCTCCCCACAATTTGAGCGGCGGTGAAGACTTCAACTACCAGCAGTAATTGGTGTCTCAGAGTATCTATTCCCTGGTGTTTATACAGAACAAGAAGAGTGTCTAATGCATTGGTGTCAGAAAAGGTTAAATGCTGATCCTGGCATTACAATGCAAGTACTTTTTTTCTTCCCCAGTGTATAAAATAAAACGTTATTGCATAGTGCACTGACAAATTAAAATGCCTTGCATAACTTTCAGCTTCCACCACATCACATTTTAGTTCAATATTTGTAAAATTGACTGAACTATGCATGTTTTGTAATGGACTGCACTTATATAGCACCTTTATATCTACTGTAGTTTTCTCTGTATAAGTCGTGTTTTTTTTTTGTTTGTTTGTTTTTTGCATAATTTGCATGCACTGTGACTTATATACTGAATCAATGTACGTATTTATGGATTCTCCCCATATTTATAAACCAATTTTTGGCTGAGATATGACAATTTTTATTCATTCTGACCAAAAATATTGAACACTACCATTTTCAGCCACTAGATAGCAGTCAATGTATGGCATGCCATTGTATCATGTAATGGCAAAAGTGGCTATTAATGACACAGTTGGCTTGCCACAGCCTACCACAGTTTTCTGCCTGGATCAACCATCAAATAAGCTTCATTTCACTGCGCCACCCTGGCGAAATGCAGCTAATTTGACCATTGAAGTGCATTTATTAAGTAAAGGTTCAACTGAGACACACCTTTACTATAAAATCAAGCTAACAAATAATTGTTTTTAGGTGGTTATCTTGTTAAATTTTGAAGAAATTGACAGCAAGTCGCCCTCTTCGCGTTCATTTTTCCGCGTATCGGCTTTTGAAAATGCAGCTGATTTGACAAAGTACATTTATTAAGGAAAAGTTAGACTGAGACACACCTTTGCTATAATTTTGACCAAACAAATATTTATTTTTAAGTGCTAAACTAGTTAAATTCTTGTTAAAGTCCTCCCGTGCATGCCCCCACGGCCGCCATTTGGCAGCCAGTCGATTTTTTGGCATAACACCGGTCCACATTTCCAGGTTGTTGGTGGTGACGCGTAACAAACACAATGCATCAGCAGTGACACATAATAGATGTGACATATTTATGGATTTTTCCACTTTATTAGACATATTTGGACTGATGCAACTTATATGGTGGTGTGACGTGTGGTGGAAATATATGAGAATCAAGATACTCAAAGAACTTTACACTACAATTTGTGCCCTCATTTACCCATTCATACAGCACTCTACTATAACTCTACAAAGCTAATCTGAATCTCTAGACTAAACAGTGTTTTAGATCACATCCATACATGTGACACGCATTGGAGTCGATGAGGGGTTCAGTGTCTTGCCCAGGGACACTTCAACTTGTGACTTCTGGTGGAATCGAACCCCCAAACTCTCCCATTGGAGGACAACTGCTCTAACCACTCAGCCACAGCTGCCCAGTGACTATAGCTGTGTCAGCCATTTTGAATTGACTTCAAAAGAATAACCAGTTGTAGAGGTCATCATACCAATGGTTACTTTCTAAAGGTTTCATTAAAATCCATCCAGTAGTTCATGTTATATTTTGCTAGCAATCAAATAGGGCTGACACCAAGAGGTAATAGTGTAGTTTTATTCAAAAAAAATTCTTCAATAAGCATCACTTGAAGTATGTTTTGGTAATAACTCTGTTACACTTACACCACATTTTAGCTAAATATTTGTAAAATTGACTGACTTATTGACATTTTTGTATTTGCTATTAGGTGTAGCAGGTTACAAAGGATACTAAGCTGTAGATGTACCTCCAATGATTATATCATCAAAATTAGTCAAGTGAGTCATGAGATGTCTTGCTAAAAGACAGAGTTGACTCCAAACAGTTAAATGGCAACATTTTAAACAAAACTGTACAATCATTTAGGGCTCAGAATGAATTTGAGATCAGTCGCTGCTGTATTCAAATATTTGGTCAATATTTGCTGAACTGACTGAATTGTATTCATCTTTGTGTTTTTGGTGATGGCATTTGAATCAGGTTGACTCCAATGGTTTAACAGTTGCAGATATACATTTAATAATTAGTTTTTGTACGTTTAATTCACGAGTTAGAATATATGCGCACAAACACACACACACACGGACACAGTTAAATATTATTCGCCTTTTGATGACAAGTAATAAATATTACTATAAAACATGTATCTTCAATAGTACAGACCCCATTACCTTTACAAAGTAATGCAATAGTAATCATCTGGCTATAAAATAACACATTCTAAAACAATTTGTTAAATAATGATGTTCCCTTGCACAAATCCATCCCTTATTTGGCTACACATAAGTGAAGCTAACTTGTCCCTTGACAATTTGATAATAACACATAGCAGCATAAAAATGCAGCTTTAATTATTTGATCGTACCTGAGATCGCTTTGCTTCACACCTAATAATAGCATTCATCTCTGCTGAACAAATTCCTACAAGGATGTGTGCTACAGACAAGATGATTAACCATTTGCATTTAAATGATGTGTTGACACACAACACAAATATAAGGCTTCTGTGGTTCTGACAGGAAGGGCCATTGAGGCATTTGTGTGTACAAGAGGAAGTGGTCTTTCTCCCCAGCGATCCTTCCCCTATCAGTGATGAAGGATTGAAGGATTCATAGTATTAGCTCAACTGCAGGTTATTGCTTTGTTAGCAGGCCTCAGCACCCCGAGGACAACTTTCAGGTTAATATAAGGGAGATTTAGGAAGGTGAATGGGTGGATTACATGATTACGGAAAGGCCTGCAGGGAGACGCCGGTGTCAGGGGACACAACAAGAAACAACCTAAAAATAAAATAAGATCTGGAACAAAAGGAGAAAACAATGGATGACTGAATGTGTGGTGTAAAAGAAAATGTGGTGAATTCTATTGTTACATGATCATAAAAACATCACTTTTCTTTTCAAACCAACCTTGTGGAGGAACAATAGTGGCCATTTGGTGTTGATGCTTATTTCAGCTCATCCTTGCAAGTTGACTTTTTAATTTTTTTTATCTTAAACGACATTTTTCTTTCCGACCAAGAATCAATCTAAATTTTAAAATTATATAATACCTCACCCTTTGCCCCATAGCCCAGTTCCAACCTTAAAGGTGAATATCGGCACTTTGCCACTGTCCAAACTCTCCTCGGCTCCGCTCGACACAGCACCAGTTAAGGGCCTCTCCACTGTTGGTATCCACTCCACTCAGCTCGGTTTATGGGACTACCTTGTATGTGGTTCCAAGCGGGCTACTCTGAAGGGTATACTACATATGCTTGCATATCACATAGACTACACCACTGTTACCAACGGCAAAGCAGCACATGTGGCAGAAAAAGGATTCCGATTTGGAAAAGATGACATCTGCAAGACAAAATACTTTCTTTCTATGAAGTGAGCTGTATTACTTTGAGACCAAAACAGTTTCAGAGCAGTACTGTAAAATTTCATGTGACACTGATGCATTTAGTACCTTAATCTCATGTTTTCAAACCTCATTAATTAAATTGGATTGAGAAGGGTTTGCGACCAGTTCCAGACATACTTAATGGCCTATTTGGGAGAAAATGTATCTTGAAAATATTTAACTAATTAAAAATTCCAGCAACACGAGTGCAATTTCTCTTTGCTTGTTATCGCCAACAGTTGCCACCTATTATCCCAACCATATTAAGTCCAGAGTCAAATCTACCCAAAACGACAAGTCAGTGGGGAAAAGAGCTGTTTTAATCCTATTAGATCTTCCGGAGAGGCACTAAGGTGTGAGGATTCTAGTATTTTCCATACAAAACCACCTATCTTGCAGCTTCCTGAGTGGCAGGGTGGAGCTAATTGCCAGCATCTGGTTCCCATGCAGCTAATGAGCCTTCCTGGGTATTTAAGTCTGGGTGAAACCACTAGTCAATGATGGAACATTTGTACACTTATGGTACAGATACAACCTTTAAAAAAAAGAGAGAGATTCTGATGAAAGCTTGTCTAACCTTGTGTTCTCCTTGTGGTTGTTGCAGCTCATGTCTCCAGACCCTGGTTCTTGGGTCTTTGTCCTCAGAGTGTCAGGTCTCCTTGTGCCTTCATGTTTCACAGAAGGAAGGAACCCAATGGGAGTCCCCTACGCTTCCTTACTTCTGTTAATGGAAGTAAGGGACACATGGAAGGACCTCTAGGGTTCCTCATGTCTAAACCCTAGGGTTCTTTGTGCTGCAAAGGCTGTCAAGGAATGTCTAGTCTTTGTGCCTTCATATGGTAAACAGAAGGAACCTTAGCAGACTCCCACCTGGAATCTGCATCTTCAAACTCTGCAATAAGTGAACAACTAAGCATGGAACATGCAGTTTTTCTGTCCATCCTGCCTCTTCACCATACTTCTGCAGTCAATCCTGGAATCCTCAGTCCTTCTCTCTGAGCCTGCAAACAACACTAAGCCAAATAATCTACTCCTTAACATCGTTAATTCAAAAATAAAATCCTTCCTATCTCGTCTCTCCTACAGATCTTCTCCACTCCCCATGATGACCCTGTACATAAACTATTTTTTACTTGAGTACCACAAGTCTCTTGCTTTTCATTTTACTAGGTTTTGTAAATCGTTAAAATGACAACATTACTGACAATGTCAGGGCTGGTTTTAAAATGATGGGATAATAAGAACAAATCTGGAGCCACTTTTGTGCAATGAAAGCAAAATATAAAATATATAAAACAACTTTTATTGGATGAAGTTCTTTGTTGTGTCTTGAAAAAAAATAGATGAAGGCAACAGAGCAGGGTTTCTATTGATGTGCTGCTGTCAATCAATGGTGGCTGTGCTTGACTTCAGCTCACCTAATTATGAAGTTGGTCTGAAGGACTTACTTGATTTTACCTTGTTTCATGGCAATAACTGCTGCTACCACTAATGATTCCAACACTGCACAAGAACTGAGTCTGATTCAGTCGAATAATGCATAGAGCAACTGAGAATTTGTTAAAGTGGTTGAAGAGATCAAAGCTAAATGTATAGATTTGGTCTGTATTGACAGGTTAGGTAAAAGTTTGAAGAGCTTTGCCATCTGAAACAGTTAATTAGAAAGATTGATCCCAAAGCACACAGTTCTCTGTCACACTGTCAAACACCTCTTGATGTTTTGAAGCTGCTGTTATTGATTTTCTCAGTAGTTTTTGTTTTAAATGCTTCATTTATTTTTTTTCTTCTTATTTATCCCTCAGAACCATTACTTTGCTTTACTACTAAAATCTAAAGATGTTTTCGTGTATGTGGAAAAAGTTGGGCCCACAATTTCTGCAGGGGACAAATGTCTCGTTTGCAAAATTCTGATCATAGTCAACAATTATAGGCTTGTTATTGCAGCTTAAGTTAATGTCAAAACCCATGGCCCTTGGTTTCTGTTCTTCAAATTTATTGTACTTTCCTCCGTACACGTTGCACCTCCATATAAGTTGCATCAGTCCAAATATGTCTGATAAAGTGGACCGATGTTGTGCCAAATATCAATTGGCTGTCAAATGGTGGTCACGGGAGCGTGCACGGGAGGACTTTAACAAGAATTTAACAAGATTAAGACTTAAAAACAATTATTTGTTTGCTCAAAATTATATTAAAGGTGTGTCTCAGTTGAACTTTTCCTTAATAAATACACTTTGACGGTCAAATCAGCTGCATTTCGCCTGGGCAGCGCGACAAAATACATCTGTTGGCGTTTGCTCCAGGAGTTCTGAAACGAGACAAAGGTGGCCTCTATGGCAAGCCAAGTGTATCATGAATAGTCACTTTTACCTATTAATGAGACTCTTGGCTTGCCATATTAGTCGAGGGCCCTCTAGTGGCTGAAAATGGTAGTGTTCAATATTTCCCATGTCCAAATGAATGAACTTGTCAGAT
>JARVLU010000646.1:8096827-8112334 GCA_031762415.1 Simpsonichthys santanae | reverse complement strand
CAACAACAATACAGCAAAAGTTTTTTCCTTGAACAATCAACAATAGACAATCATAAAAGAGAAGTACAGATTTTTTTATTTTTTTAAACAAGTTAAATTACTCATTATTACACATCATTACTCAGTGACATTAGTGAGATGCAAAGCCAGCTTACCTTGCTACATGGCAAACATTGGGCTTTGCTACAGCCTCACTTTGGGGCAGAAAGGCCCATCAGGGTGGGTTGGCATCAACCCCCTGTCAGTCTGTTCAGAAATCACACCAAGGTGACTGCAAAGCGTCGATAAGTCCCAAAGATTGAAATGTGTTGGGAAAGAGCTAATAAAAGAGTAGGAAGAGCCTTTTTTCCCCACCACTACCACCATGCCCTTTCTTTGTATTCTGTTCCAATTATCTCAAGTGTTAAATCTTCACTGGTGCTGGGCTTCTGAATATTTTATGCCTCTCATTAAGGCACAAGTTGAGCCACCTTTACAGGAAGACGCACGGCTCTGCATGACTTTTCACTTTAATAGAGCAGTGCTTAGTGCTGTGTGGTTACAAGTTACCTTGAAAGACACCAGTGGCAAGGTACAGTGGTATGGCTGATATGCAGACCCCCCCCGCCCCCCCATTGGGTTACTAGTGTGATTGCTGGTTCAGATTTTAAATTGTTGTTACAATTTTGTTTTCTTTTCTGTACATTTTAGAAAAAAAACAACAACTTCTGTTTACTTTGTATTAATTTAATCGTTCCTATACAGCGTTCAGCTCATTTGGGGAACGAGTGCTATTTTATTTGGTTTTCAGAATGTTTAGAGTTTCATAAATATTAAACTTTATTCACAAGTATCTTCCCCATAGAACAAAACATTAACATCTCTTCAAAACCATTGCCTTAGGAAATTCTTTCTAACACACTTGATCTACATTATTTAAATTTTTCTATGCCACTTTATTTTTAGCTAGCCTTTGGTTACTTGTAGCTTTTAGAAAGCTTTTTTTTTTTTTTTTTTTTTTTTTTGCTACTTTTAGCTACCATTATATTTCTTTGGCTACATTTAGCTTTTGTTAGCTACCAATCTTCTGCTTTTAGCTAACTTTTTTACATCAGCATTTAGTCAGTTCCATGCTGTTTTTACCTTTTAGCTACTATTCCACAACTTTTAGCTTTTTTTGCTTGTGTTGTTTTCCTGTAGCTTTAGCATTCCAGTTTCAATTTATTCAGTAAATTTCAGCTAAACTATTTAGCTCTCAGCATTTACACTGTAACGTCATGGAAAATGTAATTTTTTCTTTTATTTTCTTTATACATATGTAAAAATATAGGCAACAAAACCAAAGTTTTCCACCGCAAACCTGATAATAAACATTTGACTTAAGCATTCGTGCTCTTGACATAAAGCAGCACGACGTCAAATGCAATTAGCTTTATAGCACACTCAAAGACATATCTTCAAAATATTTGTTTGTTGCTGATCTTCCACTGGAGCACATTTAGTTGTCCTTCATGGAGGAAAGACAGCAAAAAAATAATCGTTTTGTTAATTAGAAGTCTGAATGAGCCATTAGTGAGTAATTGGGGCCATGAATAGAAGTTTAATGAATGGAAAATTATCTGTCATTAACCGAGCCTAATCAGTCATTCATTCCAGGATAAGACACAACTCTTGATTGTGGTGCAATAAAAAAAAAAAAAAAAGTACAACTGACTTTGTCGTCGTTGGCTCGACAAACAAGTCTGATTAATAAACTTTATGCCCGCCTATCTTTTTTTCTTACTCACCACACAATTTTTTTTAAGAGTAGCAAACAGATTTTCATTGTTTGCTTTGAGATGTTGGTTAATTTATTCAAATTCAATTATCTTTACCACTACGGGCGATAAATAAAAAATAGGTATCAGTCTGCACTAAATCTAGTTTTGTTTTCAATTTAATTTAGTAATGAAACCTCCAAAATTTATAATTTTTGTTATAATGGTGCTTCAAACTAATACATCTATAAATAAATTATACATTCACAAGTGCACAGTCATCAGCTAACTCCATGCCCTGTGTGTCACCCATCTCCCATCAGAATGTTTAAACCAGCATCTTTCAGAACCTGACTTTGTTCTGGTTTTGCTGCTTTCATCAAAGGCGTCGTTCCATTAAAGACAGCCGGGATCCTGTTCTTTTCATCTGCGCTGCTTCTCGGCTCCCCTTCAGCTGCTGGGATTTGAATGAGACTGGTTTAGATGAGGAGAGCGTAAGAAAAATAGTCATTCTTTGTTTCTGCGCTTTGAAACTTCTGAAAAATAACAACTTTTTTTAAAACAAAAATGTAGCACTCCCTCCAAAAATAGATTTTTTTTTTTAAATGTTTATTTTAATGGTTTGAAATCTTTGTTTTCATTCATTTAGCTAACTGCAAATTTGCTAGCTGGACAGCTAGCAGCTAACTTTTACCAACAAGGATATTTTTTGTATTTTCAGTTAGAGATTTGGGGTCTTGTACACAACGGGTGCGTATGCACAAAAATGTGGCGTATACGCCCTTTTTCACTCAAAACCTCAGATGTATGAGGAATGAAATGACCGTGGAAATGCGCATAGCCCCACACCAACTTCATGGCTGGCGTACGCATGTTTCTATGGTTATTGGTCCATTGGCGACACTTGGAGGTGATTCTGGGAAACTGTTAATGTTGTAAAAAACATTACTATATACACAATACACGTGATTAACAATTAATACATCCACCTGTACGCAATTAGATGAGTGAATATTAAAACATGCTCAAAGTGGTGCAGAAATTATAGTAATACCTCGCTACTTTGCGGTTTGACTTTCACGGACTCGCTTGTTTGCAGTTTTTCAACAATTGTCAACTTTAATATTACTCATGTGATTGGGACGGTATGGGATAAAAAGTTCACGAAAGAAACTTGGGACAGGCGCCGCCATTTTGTAGTTTTCTTTCAATAAGCCTACACTGTAAGGCCAGTCAAAAGAACTGCATTACCCAGAAGCCAACAGTGTGTTCGGCCGCTGCTTTCTGCCGAAATGGAGGGAAAGTTTTGCAACATAGTCAGAAGTAACGATCTGTGTATTAAGCTCACAGAACTGGCAGAAAGTTGCAAATGATCTTAAAACGTCCTGAAAGTCAGTTATCCACACGCACGTCAACCTGGACGGAGCGGTGGGCTTCATCGCTGGAGGTAGTTCTGCCGAACTGGAACCGAGCCTGACCAGAACAGAGCTGCTGTTCTGCAGAGCTGGTGATTAAAATTGGGCAGTACTGTACCGTACATGAACGCATGTTAAAATGACATAGGTTTAAGAGTTTAGAACATTGTCATAGTGTGGGGAGGGTTTATAAAGCCTTAAAATATATACTAAAATAAATATAGCGTTACTGGTTTGTGGTTTTGCACCTATCGCGGGGGTGTTTGGAACGTAACCCCCGCGATAGTTAAGGGACTACTGTACTTTTAATAACAATGGCTTTAGCCTTATTAAAGAATATAGCACACGGTGAAATACACGGAGAGCACGTATTTAGAGACAGAGGATTTTCTGGCCCACAATGACGACTGGCTCATCAGCCATTTCAGGCTTTCGAGGGCAATCCTCCTGGAACTGTGCTTGGAGCTGTGACTGGTCTTGGAGCTCGACAAAGCAAGGAGCCGTGCGCTGTCCATGCACATACAGCTGCCGACCACACTGGGGTTCCTAGCAACAGGGGCATTCCAGAGGGAGCTGGCAGTCCGATCAGGACTGTGCCAGTCAACCTGAGCTGAGCCATGCCAGCTGTGTTGGATGGAATTATAGTATGTCTACCAAATACACCAAATTCCATACAATGCAGCTGAACAGACCAACATCAAAGCACAACTTGCAGCAACAGCCAGTTTTCCTAATGCAACCTGAGCTATAGACAACACACAAAGGTTGAATATATTTGTTAACAGGAAGTGTTTACAGTAAATCAATGAGCAAGTTATATGTGATGTGCAACTAACGTGGTGAGGTGGCCTGGTTCAACGCACGATTCATTAATTCTAATGATCATGGTTGGAAACAGACTACAAGCTGGCACAGTACGGGACGGGTAGCTTCTTGGTGAGTAAATTCAATCGTCCTAATACGTCTGACCATGTTTTCTTAATTTCTGCAGGTGTGCGTTGCACTGACTCCACAGCGTTTACAATCTTGCACACATCATGCCACTCCCTTGCGCTTGGCGCTAACGCCAGAGGACAGCGTGCCCAACAGATTGTTTGAAGTTCCTCTTTTTCCCGTGCATAGACATGTTTCTCGATGGTGCAGAGAAGAGATTCCTTAGGCGCAGTATATATTTAAATCTATTTTCATATTTAAATTGGGTTGTGTCAAGGGAGGAGTTGGGTATGTCCTCATGTGCGCTCAATTCCATGTTAATTGGGATTTACGAAGGAATTGTGCTTGGGATTTATTTGTACACAGTTTCCTTGATTTAAGTGTAAGTTTTTGTACATGAGGCCCCTGTTCTTTGTATTCCGAGTTATTCGGTTTTCCATGTTTCCCTGCTCATCGTCTCCCTCAGCTCCTCGCTTGGCTTCATCTCACCTGTTACTCTTCCACTAATCACCTTCACAGCTTGTATATACCAGTAGTTCTATCTTGGTTTTGTCAATTTGTCTACTGCTACACTCTGCGTCTCTGTTTCAGCTGCTAGTGTCCTCAAGTTTATTTCTCAGGCTCCTCTTGTGCTTCTGTGGCTTTTTTATTCTTAATAATTTTATTTGCCAACTTCTCAACTTTATCATTTATTGGCTACATATTCATATTTGATTAAATTTGGGGTCATGATTAAAGTTGGCTTCCAACATATATGACTGTGGTAGCCGAGTCCTTCACAACTCATACTTTGAGCATGACATCTCACAAGATTGCATGACATTGTGCACATCATTTTTAGTTTCACTACACAACTTGTTTTTCATTTCACCGCAGGGCTTGCTGAACATCCCATAAATCTATACTAGACGCAATACTCTATCATCATTTCTACTCATGGGATGTCCTGATGCACTTTTTATTGCCACATGAAAGACAAGGCTGCAGTTTCTCCAGCTTGTCCCTTTTCAGCCTCTGCTAGATCAATGCATGGCCTTCTCCGTATCAACTTCACGTCTCATGGTGTCTCCCAAAAACACATGATTCTGCACCACTTTGTTCAACTCATGCAGCTTATATTTGTACCATATACTGCATCCTGCTCAGGTCTCACATCACTCATTGCAGCACATATTGTTTTGCTGTATAGGCTCTTAGCATTGTCTGTTTTTCCAGTTGTTTCTTGTTTGAGGAAATGTTTTCCCACAGAGTTACTGAGAAATTATCTTTCGAATATCTGGAGCTCGTGTGCAATTTAAACCTCAAAGCTGGAGCATTATGCTATGCTTTTGGTTTCATGAACGTATAGAGCTCCAACACAGTACCACTGGTTCATAACAAATCAGCATTCACAAACGTATTATCTTTTGTTTGCACATTGGAATTAATTATTTGTAATTCTAAACTGATTGGAATTTTTTCCCCTTATGCTCCTTGTCACACAGATAAAATACACTAAATATAATTTGGAGTAAATGGTTAGGAGCAGAGAGAAATGGGAGCATTGCTTACCTGATTTAATAATATGCATAAAAGCCCCAGTGATGGGAATGCCAGTCTGAAGTGTCTCATTAATTCCTCAGCTCAGTGGGCTGTGGACAGACGCTGCAGACTGACAGCGGAAGGAGAGTCTTCATTGGTGTCTTTTTAATGCTTTGAAATGGAAGTGTAGTTCAGCTTTGATGCTTCCCATCACAACGTGGTTATGCATTTTCCTTCTTATACCCCCCACACTGTCAGTCATTCTACTGAGAGTACATGAATACTGTAAACTATAGTGACAGGCTAAATCACTGTGTGAGCCATTAAGCCTCAAAGCATCAAACGGCTTTGATTTCCCGCGAGTGTTGGAATAATCACTGGGACATGATGTGGCAAAAAAGCAAGTACTATACTTATTTTCTCATTTTTAACCATTAACAGACTTAAAATGTTGCCATGCAGACGCTTGTATTGGTATACTGTGTATATTAAGTTGTGATTGTGGAAAAGATCTTGTTCTGTTCCAGAGCACACACAAACAAGACGAAAAGAGTGACTGCTCAATCCACTGAAACGGAGTTATTAGTCATTCAACACATTGTCAACAACTAGCGGGAATAACGTCGATCAACCTTTACTTTTAGGAAATAAATGTGGTCTAAAAAAAAAACACCTAAATTAATATTGCTGCATTTTTTTATTTTTTTATTTTTATAAATAATTGATTTCCTAAATTAGTGGAACATGTTCTAAATTTAAGTGCAACTCTGAGCCTCTGCAATTCAAACATGGAAACTGAATCTCTGAACGTTGCAAGACATTCTGGAGACACTTGCAAGTGCCTCTTGCCAACTAGTCGCAGCTCGTTATTAAACTACCTTAACTGTATAGTACCCAGTACAACTAGTATTGGAAATACAAACCAATGCCATTCACTTATTTGCATTTATGCATTCCAAATAACATTTCTTAATAATAATAGTACGATACAATGTGAGCACTGACTAACGAGACATAAGCTGCTAAAAATAAATTGTTTTATAACAGAAGCTGTATTGGAACAAAGTTCAGTCAGGTGATCTGGATGGTTTCTTTTTTTTTTTTTTGTTGAGATGTTTCGTCCTTCATCCAAAGGACTTCATCAGTCTGAGGAGCCACAAAAAACTGCCCCACAAGCAGCACATCCACATAGTGGACCAACCAGTTTGCTGGTGATAAGATGGTTTCTGGGGCCCACGTCATCTCCCCCATTGACTCCTTTGAGGCAGCCATAATCAAAGTGGTTTAAAACATCAATCTCTTTTATTTAAAAAAAATAAAAATTGTTTTGAACCACTTTGGCTATGGCTGCCTCAAAGGAGTCAATGGGGGAGATGACGGGCCCCAGAAACCATCTTCTCACCAGCAAACTGGTTGGTTCACTATGTGAGTGTGCTGCTCGAGGGGCAAAGTTTGTTGTGGCTCCTTGGACTGATGTCCTTTGGATGAAGGACAAAGCATCTCAACAAAAATGAAACTGTCCAGATGACCTGAATGAACTTTGTTGGATTTTCTACCTGGATTATTGAGCATGAACTTTGATGTTTTGAACCACTTTGGCTATGGCTGCTTCAGAGGAGTCAACGGGGGAGAGGGCGGGCCCCAGAAACCATCTTATCACCAGCGAATAAGTTGATCCACTATGTGAGTGTGCAGCTTGTGAGACTTGTTTTTTTGTGGCTCCTCGGACTGATGAAGTCCTTTGGATGAAGGACGAAACATCTCAATAAAAAAGAAACCGTCCAGATGATCTGACTGAACTTTGTCATTTTGAACTTTGAGGTCAGAGTCTGTTAAATCTCCAACTTACCAGGTCAGCTTTAATGTTGTTCCAGTTGAGTTTGAAAGAAATCAACAGCAGTTTAGTGAAACCTAATTGAAGTCACTTTCAACACAGTTAAATGTTTCTCTTGCATTCTTTAATGTTTTCTTACAAACATTACCATCATCAAGTAACAAAGTCAAAGCCTCCTTCATAAAATTTACAGTAAACAGCAGTAGTTTCATGTTAAAAGGCTGCAAATATGAAACAAATAGCCTTGAAAAATGTTGCCTTCCACTGGACAACCACTTCATAATTCAGAAAGACCATAAACTAAATAAAGTTACAATAAATACAATTATCAGTAAACATTATAAATAAAAGTGTAATTATTATTTTAAGACAATTCACAGGTATGCATTAAAGTCAAAGTAGTTTTAGACGCTGGTCCCAGTAGCAAAAAATTCAAATAGTAAATCAGAGTTTTGGCTAATTGTTGAGGTAAAATCATTTCAAAAAGCCCTCTGAGCTTATGGAAACACAAACCTTGAAGATGGCTGATATTTTCAGTGCGTTACACTGAGTGCTTTACATGTGCCAGAGAACTCTGACTCCAGTGATATTAACCAAATAAAAGATGGGTTTTAATATAGAAATTAGTCCAGCAGTTTTGAGATGTCACATGTTCCTGTTGCTAGTTGGTTAAACAGCATGAGCTATGTTACAATCAAGTTGTCTCACCTTAACAGCTCGGTGATACAAATATAAATAAGAAATCATTATAAATTCTTTACAGTGCCTTGACATTCAGTGTAAAAATGTACTTACAAAAAGTTATTGAAATTACAAAATGTAAAAAATAGTAATTTCTGCATATAAAAAGTGCGACCTTCAACGAGGCAAATGAATCATATGAATGACAAATACTGACACACAATACGTAGTCTACAAAAGGTTTTGTGTTGGTGTTTCCATTTTGGATGAATCTGAACCAACATGCTACAAGATGCCCCTAATCACCAGTCAGCCTGAAGTGAGCCAGATTGTATATTCGAATGGCTCAGGTCTGGTACTGATGGTTGAACATTCTTAAACGGTACATACAAAGCTGTTTTGGGAATGTTACTGAAGTCTTCACTTTTATATTTTGAATTTATTTTCACAAACTGACAGTAGTACACCTGATAAAAAGGCCTTCAGCGCTAAGCTTTTAAAGCTGTCCTTTACACAGTAGTAACAGAAAGAAAGGCATTATGTACTTTAGACCCCTCTGGGACTCTGGCCCCATGGCTCATCAGCTCTTGGATGGTCATCCAGTTGTCTAGAATCTTTTTATTTCGTTTCTTCATCATCTTCTTGTGACTAAGCTCTAAGATATTGATCTCCTTCCTGCCCTCAGCTCCGCTTCCTGGTCCTTCCCTCAGACATTCAAGGCGGCTCTTTTGCATGAATTCCCTCCTCTTTCTTTGCTCTCTGGCCCGTGCCAAATGTTGCTTCCTCTCCTCTTTGCTCCAGTAGCGACCCATCTTCATCTCACTCATGGCATCATCGTCTGTGGTCATGCCTCCACTTCTCTCCTCTCTGATCCGTAGCGCCCGCTCCCTCAGTATGCGGTCACGAGCGGGTCTTCGCGCAACGTACCGTGTCCCATCAGCCCGAACTTTGACTTTCCACTCCAGACGAGGTTCCCCGGGGCGTCCGTTGCGATGTACTGGATCTCGACAAACACTGAGGAGGCTCAGCTGGCTCTGAGAATATTCCAGAGATGAGTGCTGTTGGAGTAGCTGCATGTAGCTCTGCAATACAGAACATTGTGAGCAATGCCGTTTGTGGATGCACACCAGCTTTAGATCAACATGTTTTTTTTTTATTCATACCTACCTGAAACTGTTTAGGTCCTCCCTGGCCATGATAGGTGGATGTCTGATATGAAGAACCATAGGGAAGCCCTCTTCTTGCGTCTCTAGTCCTGCCATTTTTTTCGTACCTTTCATCGTCTGCTGGCAGGGCTGGGTCCGACTCAGATCTGGAAGGATTACTCTGATCTGGGCTGCTTGAGATAACTGGACCTGGATCTGTTGGTCTGCAAGATTTAGTCATGCCTTGCAACTTGGGGATTGGGATGGGGTTAGAGGGTGCTGAAGAGGCCAGCTGGAGGTTTTTCTGGTTGGTAATGCTGATGTGTCTCTGCAGGGAGTGGTCAGGGGACCTCTCCATGCCTAGCGGCGTTGATCGAGCACTCTCTGCTGTGTTGTAGGCACTGGAGCTGTCCTTCTCGCGAATCTTATCACTGTCCAACCTTTCCGGGTGTTCATGGATATCTGCCAACCTGCCATGATGCCTGTGTCCATCTTTAAGGCTCTGTCCCATGGAGCAAGGTTCAAGTTCTGAGTGGTCCAGCTGGCGGGAGTGGCAGAGCTGGTGGGCTTGCATGATGCTCTGACATTCTAACTCAATGCTACGCAGCTCCTCATTTAGCATCCTCAAATCTTGCTCCACCCCTCCTTCTGCTCCCTCTTCACTGTCTCTGTCTCCTCCACTTTTCTCAGTGAGGCTACATTCTATACTGTGTCGAATGGAGTACACCCCGCATTCACCCCCATTCCGAATTTGGCACTTGAGCTCTAAGAGTTGCTGGAAACAGTTCTCTAAACCCATAACTCCACAACCAGCATTACGGATATTCACTATGCCTTCATTGCCTTGACTTGAAGAATTTGTTCTTGTAGCCTGGGTTTCCTGTGGTAAAACAGCTCTTTGCTTGGTGTGTGGATGTTCTGACCGCCATCTGTCCCTCAAGCATTGGGCTGGGCTCCTCCTGTACAGTCTGGCCAACAAGGGCTGGTGCTCTGGACTGTCTGTACTTTGTCCAAACCCACTGTCTTGATTGTTGGAGGAGTAGGTGTCTGTGGTCATGTCTTCTTCCCCTTCAAGCTAGGGAAGAGAAAGTGTTTCATTATTTTGGTCAATTTCCTTCAACCGAAAGACGTAGACTTGTTGTTTTTTCTAGACTTTGATCACAAATTGAATGAGAAGGAATGTCCATCCAGCCATTCAGCCATTATCTTTACCCGTTTCTTCCTTTTCGGGTCACAGGGGGTCACTGGTGCCCATATCCAGCAGTTACTGTGCGACAGGCAGGATACACACTGACCAGGTTGCAATTCCATCACAGGACCACATGGAGATAAACAAGACAAACAATCATTCACTCTCTCACTCACAACTAGGGCCAATTTAGATTTACCAATTAACCTAACATGCATGTTTTTGTTCTGTGGGAGGAAACCAGAATACCCCGAGAAAATCCATGCATGCACAGAGAGAACATGCAAACTCCACCCAGAAAGATCCCCAGTGACCTTCTCACTGAGAGGCATTAGCTCTACCAATTGAGCCATCGTCCCACCCAGAAGGACATCTAAGTACATACATTTGATCCATTTTATTCTACACCTTCTGATTTAATCTCCTAGCCAATGTTAGGAGGTTAAACGTTAGTGTTGGAGTCTACTGTATATGTTTTTTTTTATCCTTACAAAATCATATTTTTATCACATTTTCTCTACTTTAACAATCTTTTCTTTCTAATATTGAAGAAATGCATATGACTGCATAAGACCTACTCTAAAGCCGGTGTTTGATTTTGTCCGGTCTCCCTCTTTGTTGCTGCAACATTGAACACTGCATGAAATAAGACCGCGTCTGTAGATTTAAATGTTGTACTCCAACACAACCAGAACTGAACAAGACCTTAAGGAAAACCAGGGTAAGCGTACATTGTGTTGCCGAATGATCCGCTTATATGCAGCTTACTGGAATTATATTCCAAATTTGTCAGTTGATCATAGGGTAAACTCTTCTAAGAGGCACAGTTCTGATGTGGCAAGAATAATTTCAGGAGTGGAAAGGGCAAAAGTTACATCACACTCAACATGCGCAACACTGATTTACTATTTGGGGCTGAGATAGAGGATTTAACAAGTAATGTTGCCATTTTCAGGATTGATATTTGATATATTTGCCGAAAATTAGAAAGTGAAATATACTTTGAAATTGTCATTTTAAAATAATTAATCCAGGTTGTGTTGGATGAATTAAAAACAAGAAGACTGTCTAAATAAAAACCAGGATGAGGGTGTGTGATGCATTTTTCTCCTCAGCCCTCCCAACTTCGATCTTTCTTAGTAGGAATGATGTGACAACTAAATCAAATACGGAGCTCCCACTCTTCTTCTTCTGCTATCTTTATTGCTCATCTTTGTCTCTTGTTTTGGATTTGTTTTACTTGGCATCCCCCCCCCACTCACCTCATCTGGCCTCTGAAAGCTTTGTTCCCTCTGCTTCCTCCTGTCTTCTAGCAGATCCATCTTCAGCTCCTCAACAAGCTCCTGTTGCTCATCGTCCAGCCACGCAGCCTCGTCCTCCTCCAGCAGCTGCAATCACAAGATCTTGTCAACGACCCGTCTCTCTTGTTTTGTGCTCTTGAGCACGTGTAAGTGCACGCAGGTGCTCTAAACAATCACTCTGACAGGGAAGAGAAGCGAAAGGCTCTTCGTGAGCAGTTCTATTTTTTTATTTGACTTGACATGGGTTGTCAAGATGGGGCAGCAGAGTGGTGTGCATGTGTGCGTTTACCTGGATTTCTGGTCTTGTCACCAGCAGCGTGATGCTCCTTGCTTCTTCACTTGACAACAAAGCAACAGCTTTCTCTCGGTCTTGCACTTCACAGCCATTTATCTGTACATCAGTGACAACAACAAGTATACAAACAGTGAATTGGAGACACAGGGGTATTACAAGGCGACATTGATTTTTTAAAAAATTTCTCTTTGTTTTCTGACCCCCGCCTTTTTTTTTTTTTTACCCTGATCTCTCCACGTGTCCTCTCCCATAAGTCCTTTCTTCCCCTCCCACTTAATGAAAATAATCTCAGGAAAGGGAGTCAATTGCGAGAGTCAGCTCTCGCCACACCGTCCAGACACACAATTAACTGTTCTCTGACAGGTGGCGTTCATCTTTTCCTCACGAGAGTAATGGGGCTGTCAGGGGAAGATAATAGGGCCAGAAGTACAGCGGGCCTTGCTCCCTCCCAATCATTCATAGTAGCAGGAAACAAACAGCGCACTGAGAGGAAGGAAGTAGTCAAATTGCAATTTACAATGAATAAAGAAGAAAGAGCGTGATGCATGTTGGCCAAAGCTGAAAGGTAATTAAAATGAAAGGTCTTGTGTTCCTTGAAGGAATGCATATCGCCTGCTGCCTTTAGTTTTAGAGTACGATCATCTTCTGATGAAGTTAGTCAGTTTGGCAAACTGCAACAATCACAACTCATAATGTCAAGCGATCAGCTAGTGCATGAAGTATGTGTAGTGACTGCCACGTGACGTTTCATCTCAATGTCTGTAAAATTAGCTCAGTTATTGGCATTTTTGGTGTTTTCCATATTTGCTTGGCTTTGACAGTTTAATTAGAATCTGTCAACTGGTTCAGGAGATATTTTGCTAACAGACGGTGTTGAGCTCAACAGTTGAAGGCAAAATTTTAAACGCACCTTATAAAAATCAGGTAGAACTCACGAGTATAAGTTTGGGATCAGTATCTGCTACTATCACCACTGTTTGGTAAGGTTGCTTTCCTGTGGCGGCCATCTTGTGAATCAGTTGTTGATAACCCATTTGTGACTTTCTGGTAGCTTAAGTAAACAAGCGCAAATCTGTTAAATAACAAATGCATTTTTAAGACCACTTTATGTGAGGATTTGAAAAAATAAATTGTACTGCTAAATACATTATGCAGATTTCTGACGCACTGAGCAGCCATCATTGCCATAAACGTGTAAAGTAAGCACCTTAACTCATGGACATCGTTGTGCCCATATTAGTTTGCTTTATCCTAACAACTCCATATCAATACATAAATTCTATGAATGCTTCAAGGCAACGTGCAGTCTCATTTTTAATTGGTCTTGTCACTGCGAATTCCTCTAAAGGCCTCACATTCCAGTGCAAGAACTGATAAACTGTTCAGTGGAAACCAGGTCTGCGCACCACGAGGCCATTTTGCAGAATGTGAGACTTAAATAGGTCTTCAGCGCCGCAGCAGCAGCCAATCAGGAAGAAGGGTGAGTTTTCTTTTCTGAACTTGTGCAGAAAGAGGTCAGAAGGAGAACCCAAAGAAATTGTAATTGGAAAATTGTCTTTCTATGCATAGAAATACCATCAATCCACTGTATTATGTGTATGAGGGATTTTAGACGTTAATGTGCAAGAAATGTACGAAGAAAACATGTTGATGAGCTGTAATCCAAAATATGTTGGAAAAATAATGAATGAAATAACTGATTAGGACCTAACGTGTACCACAGTTACATACACACCTAGTGCCACCTATTGGCAAATCTGGGGTCAAGAGGATAACATTTTCTCTTGCTATTATTGTTACAGAAAGAAAATCGGACACATCATTTAAATAAGTCCAACATTTCTTAAAGGAATGTATATCACTCGTCATCCTTCATACAAAAGTTTTAAACCGTCATCTTTGAGCGATTCCTAGACATTTCTGTCAAACTTTGACAGTAATGCCAAACAAATGTTTGTTCAAGATCAGAGTATGTGTTGGGGATTCCCATACTTTCTAGTGTATAAGTTGCTCCGGTGGATAAGTTACATCAGTCAAAAAAAGCATCACAAAGAGGAAAAAAAACATATATAAGTCGCAGTACTGACAAATCTACACAAAAAACTGTGATGTATACACTGGAAAATACGGTAACACGTATTGAGACTGAGCTCAGGATCTATAAAACTGACAGTTATAGCCGTGTTTGCATTATCTACGTTCAATTAGTTGTAGTGGCCATTTTGAATGGATTTGATACCATAATTTTATCAGTTAATATGCTTATCGCAACGTTTCGTCAAAATCTGTCCACCTATTTACAATACGTTTTGTTAACATGACACACACAGGCAAAGAAATTACACTTGCCTTTTTACTTTTCGTTGGCAGACCATGACAAAAAATCTAAAAACAGTAGGTATGCACCAAAATTCCTCCAATTGTTGACTATTTTAAAGCTCTGCTACAAAACCACCGCTGTCTCATTTCTACTAAATCCTCATTATTTGCTTCTAGTGCTGTTCTGATTATAGTTACAACAAGAGACCTTGGTTATAAAGAGATATATTCACTCTTTGATCCCAAATGTTTCTTTTTCTCTGCATAATGAGAGACGTAGCAGGACTGAGACACAAAGAAAAGTGGTCTTGGAGATGATTTAGTGGCTGCAAAACCGCAACTAAGGACTTTATTTCCCTGCTAAAATGAGGTGATTAAATATACATATCCTTTCCAAGACTCGAGACACACCAGCAGATTCTCTCCCAAGTAGCTTGGAGGGTCTATAGATGTGCTTTTACTTCACAGCAAACCACTGAATGCACAATGTGTGGTTTTTTTTTATTTTTTAAATTGAAAGCTAGTAGTGATTAGGGGAGCACTTTAAGCTTAAACTGATATAACTGATGGTGTATAAACTGATTTAATGCGTTGGGATGAAATAATTCACCTGCAGAATGCGGTCTCCTTCCTTGATGCGTCCGTCCAGAGCTGCTATGCTGTTCGGCTCCACCTGCACAAAAGAACAGAAATCGATGCTGACAGCTACTCATTGTAAACGTCTGCGTTATCAAAGGAAAAAAACTGTGATAGATCACATGGTTGCTGTTGGGTGAAATCTCAGTTTGTTCATAAAATACTTTTTTTTTTGTTTTTTTCCACTCAGTGTCAGTTCCATGTTTTATCGTATGAATGTTTATGAAGCATTCACACTATTGTGATCCATTTTTCTTTCATACGTTTTTCGGTGTGATACTCGTCCTGCAGTTTTCAAGCTATTTCAACAAATCATAAATCAAAAATGTTCAGCTCTTTCAGGACAACCCTATGACTTTTGGTATTGGTGCATCTTTAGCTTTTTCTGCCATTTTTTTCTCATAGGAAATGAACTGAGCTCATTTTACCCTGATGCATGCTCAATAATCCAGGTAGAAAAATCTAAAAAAACTAAGTCTGGTCCTCTGGACATTCAAAAAAC